>JABUQX010073152.1:12500-27500 GCA_015478945.1 Trachelipus rathkii
CCTAGGCCTCGTTTGTGGTTATAGCAAGGCTTTTACCACTTGACCGCGATGAGCTAAAATGAAATTTAACTTTGAAAGAATACCTTTCTCTTAGAGCTAAGGCATGCCAAATACGTTTTGACTGATAACCTTTGACCATCGGTCCCGACTCACACTTGTGTATTACAAGAGGAGGTTGGGGTTCTAGTCCAGAAGTAGAAAATAAAAACAGATTCGTATATATATTTCAACGTCAGTCCCCATTAGCAGTTATAAAATATATCGACATATATCTTCTGAATGGACCCGTTGAACCCCTGGAGCCCGAGGGAGAGCTGGGAAGCTTGTCAAAGATCTATTCGCAAAAGTGACATGCCTTGCCTTTAAGAAGAAAGTATTCTTTACAAAGTAAGTTTCCCGGTAGCTGATGCGTGGGGCAAGAAATAAAAAACATTTGGCTGTACCACAGCAAGGGGATCGGTTTGAAAAGAATCAAGAATGAGGAAAATGTTTCTTTACATTTATCAAACTGTGGAGATGTATAAGCAGAGTTTTCAAAATGGATATTGGAGTATATATATATATAAAATATATATAATATACTATTATATATAAATATATAATATTAATATATATATAATATATATATATTATATATTATTAGTAATATTATATAATAAATATATATATATATATATATATATTATTTTATATTATAATATATATATTATATAGATATATTATAATATATATATAGTATATATATATATATATATATAATATATAAACATATATATATATTATATATAGGAGAAAATTGTCGTTTCAAATCACCTTTTGGTCGAGTTTGTCCTGTCCACACAAACCAAACTCGACTTGAGCTGAGTCACGTGAGCCTGAGTCGGCGCATCGAAGGACTCAAGGTGAGTCGGTATCGAACAAAAAAACGTATGAACGAACTGATAGAAAATATATATATTATATATATATAATATTATATATATATATATATATATATATATATATTAATATATATATATATATATATATAATATATATATATATATAGTATATATATATAATATATGATATATTATAATTAAATCTGTGTCTTACCTAAACCCACACTGTTATCCTACCTAAACTTAAAAGGGGGTACAGGTACAGTAGGATCTAACCTAGATGGATCGTGGTTGCAGAGTTAATGAAAAACCTAACCTAGATGGATTCAAGTTGCAGAACAAGGAAACCTAAGGTAGAAAGTTTAGGCATATATATATATATATAATATTATAATATATATATAATTATATATATATATATATAAATTAAAATATATTAATAATATATATATATATATTATACATATATTATTATTCAAATATTAATATTAATATATAATATATTAATATATATATATATATATATAATATATATATAGTATATATAGATATACACCTTTGTATATAATATATATATATATTTAATAAGTTATATAGTATATAATATATATAATTAGACCAGGTATATATACTACTATAAATATTATATATGTTCGTTATATATCTCATATATATAGTATATAAGTATATAATATAGGTAATAGTATATCTTATATAATATATATATATATACTATATATATATATATATATAATATATATATATAAATATATATATATATATATATATTATATATATATAGATATATATATATATATATATGATATATATATATTATAGTATATCGACTAACTTATAGTCTATACTATTCGTATAATATATATATATAATATATCGTACTAAATCCTACGTCAAATTATTTGAAATTCTTCCTCTTATAGAATTACGGAACCTCTTCCTAATATGTTACCTTCAATTACCTAACAAAATCGAAATGCGAAACTAAAAAATTAACATAAAAAAAAATTATATAAAGTAAACAATTTATTGTACATTTTGCAACACGAGGGTTGAGAGGCATATATATATATATATATAGTATATATATATTATATACTCTATATATATATAATACTAAGACAAATATATAATATATTATTATATCTATATACATATATACCTTACATTACGTACACCCTGATGATCGCAACTCACATATATAAATATATATATTGGGTCTAACCAAGCCTATATCTGGAGCTCAACTTAGGGCACCCTAACTGACTCTCTTATGTGTATACAGACCAAACGCCACAAAAGTGATTTTGAAACCTGCCAATTTATCCATATATATATATATATATTATATATATATATAATATATATATATATATATATATATATATAATATATATTATATATATATATTATATATATATATCTACATTATATATATATAATACATACAACTATATTATATAAAAAATATATATACCCCTTATAATATATATAATATATACTAATATATAATAGTACGTATATATATAGTATATATATATATTATATATTTATATTATATATATTAGGCAAAAAACATCCCTTGAATTGTTTAAACTTTACATTACAAACACAATATACCTATAAAGCAGAATAATATAACTAAGTAAGTAACATCAACGAAATAAAAAACAAACGCCGATTTTCATTTGTTTTCGAATTGCAACGTTCTAAATGTTTGTTTAACCAACCGCGCAAGTAGACTAGTTTATGGTAAGCAACACATACAATTAAGGTATCATTTGTCAACTATGCTCCCGTCATTTGTGAATTAGTTTGTGTGACAACCGTGATAAATGTGATAAACAATGTCACACATCTATTCAAATCTGGAATATGCGAAAATGATGTTTGCTAATGGTTTTTGCAACGGGAATGCCACACTGGTTGAAGAGTATCGACAACAGATTCCGCATCGTAGAATTCCGGATCAAAACTTATTTTGAAACCGGTAAACTTCCGAGTACGCACCTCACATCTGAAGGTGCCCGTAGATAATATGTAAATGATGTAAAAGGCATTTGGATTTAGTGGAACAGAGCCCATTGACTAGCTCACGAAGAATTAATTGCATCTCTACTTGTAATTCCTCAAATAAGAGTTATCCACACATTGCACAATCAGAGTTTATATCCAGACCACCTATAGCGTGTACGACACCTCCGACCAGGTGACTATGCTAGGCGCATTCAATTTTGTCAATGGAAAATTGCTAATCGTCATTTTTTCGATAAATCCTTTTACAAATGAAGCAATATTCAGTCGTAAGGGTGTCGAAAATATCCACAATTCTCATCGATGATCTGACTAAAATACCCGCGAAGCAGTTCAAAAGAAATGTCAACAACGTTTTTCAGTTAATGTTTGGTGTGGGATTGTCGACAGTCATTTAACTGGTCCTTACGTTATTGAGAATCGCCTAACAAAGGAAACGTCATTTGGAAATTTTGCAAAATAACTTGCAAGGTCTGTTAGATGTTCCTCTACCATGTACCATCAGCAAAACTGAGCTCCTCCACATTGTGCTCACAAGATCACACATTATTTAAATGGAATCTTTCACTAACATTTTATAAATTATTATGAATCATATTACACACTAAATCAGAATGGATTTGGTTTGCATGAGGTGGAGTACCTTATTTAATGTTAGTTGCATAGCTAGTCTCTACAGAAAATCACATATTATATAATCATCATTATTGGATTTTTGTTTATGGGGCTGGTTGAAAAGTGAGTTATACAATCGAGATACACTACTTGGCCATATTTTGCGTGCTGCAGCTCACATAAAAGAAAAACGAGAGGCACTTAGGAGAGCAATAAATGCTATTCGTAGGAGTGCTAGAAAATGTATAGAGGGTCATGGTCGTATCTTTGGAAATTTATTTATTTCAAATAAACTTATCATGCGATGTATGATCATACTTAAACCTATTAGAACCATCTGATTATATTTTCAAAAACTCACAAATAGAATAATCGAGTGAGATTACAACGTTTGCGTTTTTTACTAATACAGTACATATATGTGTATAATCCACTCCCGTGGTTTGGTATCAGTATTATATGCCCCATCGATCATCTACCAAGTATACTTAATATATATATTATATATTATCAAAAAATAATATATATATAATATATATATATATATATATATATATATATATATAATATATAATATATATATAATATATACATGGGCTAGTAAGGCTAAGATTTCATTAGGGGTATCAAAAATGTTGATATAATTATAATATATATATATATATATATATATAATATATATTTATATTATTATAATTATATATATTATATATATAATTAATTATAAATATATTAAATTATATTATAATATATATAATAATATATTAATTATATATAATATATATAATATATAATATATTTAATATACAAAAGGTGAGCATTTAATAATGCGTATATAAAAGCGTTAATATTATCACCGCCGTTTTATACCATCAAGTTTATAAACCAGTTTAATACTTATTTAAAAGAACTTATTCGTTAATTTCAAAAGAAGTATAGGACTAAATTAATATATATACGAGTATATAAATAAAATTTTTCACCCTACATTACCTATTTAATCGTTTACTTATGTGCAGCTTATACAGTTTACCGCAAGTGTCTTCTATAAGAATACTAAGTATTGAGTTCCTTATGCACGGATACAAGTATGTTCTTAAATTGAGATACTAAGCGGATACAGTATTAAAATAGTCCAATAAATGACTAGTATATGACATACAATCCATATTTTAATATATCATATATATATCTATCATATTATAACTCTATAAACGCTCACACATCATGCTAATTGTGACTCTAAAAAATATGCTGTTATAGTATACATCTACACGGTATTATCACCTCTTCAGTATCTCATCGATTGATGTATCTTTTTTTCATTTAGTATATAGCTTTGACAAGTTATATTCTTCTCTGACTAAGCGTTACGTCTACACGATTTCATAAGGTTCTATCTTTATATATTGGCTGCTCAGTATTGTAGGAGGAGAGAGAGAGGAGAGTAGTGAGCGCCGTCGCCCGTTGCACTCTCACACCTGTTGAACGGTCCACTATAACGTATATTATCTATTTCGTTAGTTACTTGAAACTTAGTACTTCTATTTGCGAAACTAGTATGAATAAATATAATAGATACAAGGCCCACTCATAAAGCGTATTGAGTAATTTAATTAAATATAAATATATACATTATGATGTTATTTAAAATTCTATTAGATATGACATATCCTATTTATTTTTTACATATATAATTAATACTATACTCGGGTGTCCGTAAATAGAATGTCCATAGTTTTCAATGCTTAATTAATAACAGCGTAAATATACAATATACAACAGCATATCATACATCAAAGTGAAAGTCATTGAACAGAGTTTTTCCTAACTATTATATGTAATCAGATAATATATTAATTATATATATATATATATATATGTGCCCCCTTGTTATGGAGATATCATTTTAGCCAATAATCCAAAATTCACAATCACCTACAAACATTAAGTTAACAGATCCAGGTAAGTAATGGAAGGAACGGCAATGTTTCATCACTAATATTAGACGTTTCAACTCACTGTCAGTATAACTGGGCTTACTACACCATTATAGTAGAAGAAATCGCAATTGGCGTTAAAGTCCGGGGTAACCGAGGTAGTGAGGAGGCTCATAGATAATAAATATATAGAAGCTTACTGATTTTATATATAATAATCCTGAGAACGCATTATGACCAAACCCACGATCTGTGAGAGTTAATAAGTATCGTCAATATAGCCACTAGCTTCATGCATACTATAATTTGAACTCTACAAATTAGTGGATAGGGCTTCATCTTCTAGTACCTATATATATATGAAATATATATAAATAAATAAGTTTACTCACGAACTATTCCTATATATATATAATATATTTAGTGGAAAGAGCATTTAGTATATTGATAACATAAAATCTGAGAATATAGTAGTACGATACCCTAATATACTAGTTGCTCTGAGCGAAAAAAGAAGGTCCTAATAGAACACTGTAACGTACGAGGGATATAATATTATGGCGACAAGAAAAAGTTATAACCTATTATATGGGGAAATCACGTTCGTGTTCTAATAAATATCAGTATCATAATAAAGTTCAAGGATTTTATCAGACACACCCTTAGATAACGAAACATTAATATATGGGTACATTTACATCCTTATACCCCTCTAGAGTATGATAGAGTTAGACTCATATTATCGAGCTAAACTAACTATAATATATATACGATCTAGAAGGTTCATTTGAGATCATCAGATCATATAATAATAACATGCAATAACAGTAGCAATAAGTAATACCGTAAAGAGAATATAGATCTTATACTCAGGGCTTTAAAGCATGTAACTAAAATTAGCTATCACTGAGTGTATGCACGCATGTGTAAACGTATATTCCTTAACAACCTATGTTACCCCGTCTGAGTTTTATGGCACTTCAGTTCGTTGAACTTTATGCTTCACTCTACAAACGGATTATTATCTTAGGAACTATGAATAGAACGAGGACCCGTAATAGCGTGAGTCTCACACTATAACTCACTTGTACATGATCACTTAGGAGCCGTCCTGTACTTTATTGAACCTTATTTCAATAGACTATATCTACTATATAATATTCGCTAATTATGAGCCTATATATACTAACGGCCGATAATGTTTGTTTTAGCATAATGGAAGGGTCCACATTGGTAAAACCAGGGTAAAAACGTATACTACACGTTGAATATCGTAATATTACATGATAACACAACTTAAAGTCAAAATTTGTAGGAACTACAATAGAATATAGCTTTTATAACGCTCAGGACTCGTCATATTGTCAGTTAATGTTGGCGCAATCACCGCAACTAAGAAGAAGACTACTAATCTATGAAATGCGCGTATGATCAGACCCTATCAGTAGTAACTTCGTTCTGATGAGCGCAATAGATGAGCATTATATTCTGATAATATTATAATGTCAAACTTACACTATTTAACTTTGATTATATATTATGATTAAATATGATTATAATGGAATAAATAATTTAGTATATTATAGCTTAATATATATAAATAGCATTTAGAAAATCATGGTACCAATTTTTTACGGACTAACATCACGGTATTATAGAGTTATAATTATATATAATAAGTAAGTTATTACGCTTTGGAAGTATAATACTTCGTGACATAAGCGGCTAAAATAAGCATCTGTTTAATAGTAGAGTCAATAATACTAAGCCTAATTATTATGTTTAGTATAATATCAAATATCAATTTATTAATATATTGTTATAGGAATATAGAGAGTAATATTTAATTATTTATAATATATATAGTAATAAAGAAAATTATAACAATAATTATTACTTATCCTAAATATATTGTGATACTGTGTGTGCGTGTTTTAAGTAATTAAACAGAGTTTAAATCATTCACACGACCTAATACATATTACTTTACCTGAGATAATAATACGCTATAATTAATGAATATTAAACGTCTGTTAATAATTTTTTGTATTAACGAGATATATATATAAAATTAAATCAGACGATTAAACTTTTACCTCATTAAACACTGAGTGGCCAACACTTATTTGATTATATTATAATTAATATATAATAATATTAAATTAATATATATATATATATATAATACATATATATATACTATAATATATATCATATATAATAATATATATATAATATAATATTATATAATATATATATAATATAATATATATAATATATTATATAGTATATATATATATTATATATAGTAATTAATATATATATATATTAATATAATATATATATAATTATTAATAATATTATATAATATATATATTATATATATATTATACTAATATATATAAATATATATATATATTATATATATATATAATATTAATCATATTTTATCCTATCCTATATCCCTCAAGTAAGTGATGCAGGTGATAGGTGCGAAGCATATAACAGGATACAGAAAAAGTATGTATAATGAATAAATATGACGCAAAGTTATGAAAAGAAACCTACCCTAATTACCTATAGCCCCTTATTATTATAAAGTGGACCATATGATGCACCGCTCATATTAAGAGCGGGACATGTACTCCAGCTTTTTTTCGAGTAACCTATATCACATGTACTACGCTTTTTTTTTATAATAGATAAAAAAATAAATATGCCCCGCTTTTTTCTGAGAAGTCCCGCTTTTTCCAGAGAGATTCTATACCGTTAATTTTTCCCTTTTCAATATAAAATATTATAATAGTTATAATTATTAAATTAATAAATTATATATATAAATACTTTATTTCCTAATGGAATTGGAATGAAATCATACTTTGACAGTCAAAACAAATATCCTCAGATATATAAATATATATATATATATATAGGTTTTTGAATAAATATGTTTTTTGTAAAAAATTACCTATTGCTGAATATAATTAATATGGCTTATCATTTCCTTAATTTCATCAAGTAGTACTAAGCTATTCTTTATTCTAACAAAGATTGTTTAATGATAATATATATGAAGGTATGAGATACAAATAATTTTAAGCCATAGAAGTATTAATTTGAGCTTATAGAAAATATCTCAATATATGAAAGAAACATATACAGTTCTGAGACTAATATATATGACTATTAGTCTTTTTATATATAACCTAATACATATTCGGTTCGAGGGCTACTTAGTCATAGACTATTGTAAGTAAGATAGGAAGTTAAATTATTCTTATTACTATGAGGTACAAAATACTGTTAATAAAGAAAATAGTTTGTGATAAATTTTATTTATATGATTACTTTAGTTATTATGAAGTTATACCTGGAATCAGTATGAGTTACATAATAGTTACATTTTCAGATTTATGAATTATTAATGTGAATTGGATATTATCGTGAGCTAAAGTAGATATACATATCATACCTAAGTTGTAGTCACAATATATGAAAAAAAAAAATAGGATATTACGTCAGAAAAAGAATGAGGTTTATTATTATCACAATTCGAATCAACCATATCTTCTAAATTATTTGACGAGTTTTACTGTGGATATCAGACAATAATATTAGACTGAGTAAAGGTTAAGACCGATATGGAAGACTTTAGATAATCTTAAGTAACAGACAAATGGTGGGTGGAAGTATTTACTTTCCTTAAGAATCGTTAATATATTATCTCATTCATACATTTATATTATTCACTGGAAATTATAATTATCAATATAATTAATTTACTTTGGTCTTGCTTAGGGATTACAATATGCCTATATAGTTGAGATGATCAGCACTATATAGTAGCGTGGAGGTAGTTGAGCTAAGAGTACGAGGTTACTAAGTTTTATAGGAAATCGACGCTCACTCTGAAAACGTAGTGGAACCGATCCCGCTAACGCAAGTTTTGCATGATTCACTCACACGGACTATTGTAGATATTTTCGCTAAAACACAATGATGTTTGGCATTAAGAATCTTATATGTGATGACTTAGATGGGCGACACTACTCTTACCTATCTTTTAATGAGTTGTCACTCTGCCTTTCAACTATTATCTTCGAATAGACAAGTGATTGGTATACATATATAAATATTATCAGTTTCTAAAATTTTACCCAGACTCGTCATTCACAGAAAACGAATGAATTATGTGATTATGGAATATACGAGCCTCAATATACCGTCTAACGGCGTCTATTTATTTTCTGAAACGCACATTCTAAAAAATACGTATTTCTTATATGCAGACGTGCGTGTTTTTTTGTTTAAATATTAGTTTATTTTGGAGTCGGAATTGTTATACTGTGCACTTCTTCGTTTCCCAAAACGAAAAACGTGTTATTCTTCGACACATAATTTTTAGTAATATTTTCATAATAGATCATTCATGCTCAGACCGAATTTATAGTTGAACCTAGATTATATTTTCCTACATAAAATATTTAACAAGGTATTTTAATATCTTTTTATACAGATCATTTCAGCTCCATATCTTACTTCTGTCAATTTTCTCTACCTTATGAAATTGCACAATAAAATAAAGTCAAATCTTCGCATATGCATTATGCAATGAGAATATGGATTCTTTATGATTGCACAAAATTCGCTTTGAGATATACTATGATTTATATATGTTGAGATTATAATAGTGAATATAATTTAGGTGAACTACGTTACATATATGTGAATTATTGTTCACAAAACATACATATTTTTTCGAAATCTCTCTCTGAAAGCACAATTGTACTTTCCCAAAGAATCAAATAATCTAAGCTTATATGCCACACAGTTCATCTAGGATCGTGATCACCTATATGTTAGTAACACGCCGTTCTGACTATTAGAGTTGTTCACAGTTTCGATTAGTGAATGTTTCTGTATAGAATGAGTTAACTAGGAGAAGAGTTAGAAGATAAGAGACGATATTTATATATGTTCATCACAAAGAATTGAACATTGCGCGTGAAAAAATATAAAAATCGGCCTGAGAAACATGACTCTATAATTGGAGCTACAATGAAATATAATAACACCCGTCACATAATACGTTCTTTAGTAATAACGTAGGAGTTCTATGGATATGGAGAGAAAAAGTTATTCTATCTACGATATGAGAGTCGAATACGACCCGAGTTGATTAAGAACTCCTTTTATTCAACGCGTTGATCTAACTTATTATATCTGATACACAATTTTAAAGATGACTAAGATTCAAAATCTATTGTGAATTTCGTCTCCATTTTTATGCAATTTTTGCCTACAGTATTTATCGTAACAGAGAATAAATTGCTTTTTCTGAGGAAATTTTTATAAAGTGGCGTACTTATATATGAAAAAAATCCGAATTGTGAGAGGTCCCAAAAAAGCTTCATGCTATCACGGCTATATTGGAGTAATACAGAAAGGACATTTCACCCTATATGTTGACAACACATTTACAAAAATCTCTATGACATATATGGTGCACTCTTCTTAACTAAACCAAATTTAATATATTTTAAAATATATTTAGGTCATTCCTATTGTAATTATAGGAGTTCACTATCACACATTTAATATCTTAAACATTTGCGAATATTTAACTCAACACATCGTTATTAGAGCTGGCTGGAATAAGAAATATAATATAACATGTGGAATTCATATCAATGCCTCGAGTTTCACAGATTGAGGTCGTTAGATATCTGAGCTCAAAATAAGTCTCGACTGAGATATTAGACGTCAAGTATTGTATGCACCAACAGGTGGCCTCGCATCTGATTACTGAGTGAGATAGAATCTCACCATATATATTCATTATTAATGTTCGTTGATCTGAGATATTTTATTTTAATTATATATTTGAAAAATAATGATTACTATTAAAGTCATATTTATATATATATTCATTAAATATTAAATATGATAAGATCACACTTATTATTTTTTCGTAATTTATTATTGTTGTTTTAAGGATAGACAATTTTGATAAGTATAAATAATATAAATATTAAATTCTCATCTTGACTATAATATATGAATAAAATAGGACTATATAATATATATATACTCAGCTTTGAAGACTAGTTATTATTTGCCTCACTAATCTCGGGTTTATCTATTTGAGTGGAGTAATTGAGATTACCTAGTATTCCTGTGTGATTAAATACTCGTTAAAAGATACCAATTATAATATTATTATATATATGATATATAACTTAAATCTTACAGTATAGTGATTCAGTATTAGGTGGTTAGCGATGAATTAGTAGATATAATTTTTTTGTCCAAATAGCTTTGGGTCGATAAAGCCTTGTTTTTAACATTTTAACTCTAAATACACGAGTTATTTGCACCTAATTGGTAAAGGTATTTATATATAATTTAATTGAATAAATTATATTATATATCGTTATTATATAATTAACCTTAAGGAATTTTAATAATAATATAAATATAAGTATAAATTATTAAAATATTTTTATATTGGATAATTAAGTTATTAACACTGAGTAGAATTTAAAATAGGAAAAGAGTAAATAAGGGAGGTGTGGAAGTAGGTAGGAGAATGAGGGGAAGGATGAGTAATAAGTGAGTGGGGAAATAGATAATACAACTGATAGTGTGGGTTTTTAACCTTTTAATTGTTTTTTATATTGTTTTAGCGTATCTGGTATTGTTATTTAGTGGGTATTGAGTTGACGGGGGAGTGGTAACCTTAGGAAGTTGGTAAAAGTATATACTAGGGGGTTGTATAGGGGGTCCCGTAATAAGCGTACAGCCTAGTTTGAGTTTTATTATATATGAGTAGGGATATAGAGATGGGAGGAGTAGTAGATGGTATATATTATAAGAGGTGGGTGAGTTAATTAAATGTTGAGATGAGGAGGTAAAATGAGTGAGATTTGAAAAGTATAGGGAGGAAGTTGGGGTTTAGTAATGTAGTGAAGGTAAAAAAAGGTTGGAAGTTGTTTAAGGGATAACATAGATAAACGAAGTAATGAAGGTAAAGTAAGGGAGATGATAATTCGGAAATATATCAAAGGTATGGTATTACCGGGGTTGAGCACGAGAGAGAAGTGAAGGGCGAGGGAAGGTGATGGGAAATTATGAGTTATGAAGGGAAGATGATATGGGAACAAGGTGATAGGGTATGTAGTAGACATATATTAGTTCTTAGGATAATGTGGGTAAAAGTGAATCGGGGGAGAGTAATGTGGGTATCTTTATATGTGTCAATATGCAAACCAAGAGTGAATGGAGCCTAAGAGAGAGGAGGAAGAGGAATATATTCACTGGGGGAGAATATGATATGAGTGTTGTGGGAGAGTTGTCATGGGTGGTATGATATGGTAGTCAGATAATATTTGAATCTAAACTGAGAGAGGAGAGAATTATTGCGTAGATGCTACAGAAGTACTGGAGTTGGAGAGTAGAGCGCGTAGGAACCAAAGGAGAGAAATTCAGAGTTACGCAGTAAGAATACCAATTCTTGGGGTTGGGAGAGGAATGATAATGAGCACCCTGAAGGTATGCTCTCATGTAGACACGATGATCCGAAAGAGAACACACCGACTAGTAGGGAAATACTTGGTTTATAGAAAATGTAAATATTATCGAACCAAGATCATGTTAGAGGGTTCATCCCTGGACTAAAGCCCCAACCATATCGCCTTATTCAAAGTGCTCCTCCATTTACTCCTGTTATGCCACCTTTCTTTTCGCCGCTGCCAAACTCAAACATTCTCTCCTTCCGGGATAATTAAACTATTAACAATGCGTCACACGAGTCGACGAGCTATTTATCCTTCACCGAGGCGTGCGCCAGAGGTGACGGAATATCCCCATACGACTTACACGTCTATGTGCTATCGATAAAACTAGGGTAAGGTGTAACAATCACCGGAGCTGTAGCATACATTCCATTTCACACATTGGTAAACAATACCAGTTATTCTATGAATGGGTGCCGGAGCGTAGCTGGCGAGTAATTACTAGCTATTCATATCTATGTCCTATTCAGTTATCTCATCACCCACAGCGAATTACCAAACTCCATACACGTAGGGTGGGCAAGGAGAGGTGACTGCGCTCTCTAGGTTTTAAAATCAGAGGTAAGAAAAGTCAGAGAGTGGAAGTGAATAAATGTGGGAAAATTGGGGAGGAGATAAGGGTGTACCCAGATGGGAGTTTGGGAAGAGGTAGGATGACCATAATGTGGAGCAAAAACGTGAGAGGGATGGGAATTGGCGTGAGCATGTGGATCCAGGGGTATGTGAAAGAGATTTAGATCTGAGGCAGTATGTGGAATGAGGCTAAAGGGTATGTGGAGTAATCAAAGTGGTCTGTGCAAGCTAGAAAGGCGAAACAGCACGTCGTAAATGCGGTAGGTAAGTGAGGAGTTGAAGCGCGACGGTAGGGAGGAAATAGTCGAACAATAGGAGCTTTATGTCGTAAGATGGATTGCGAGCTTATATATTTTGATAGCCGGAATTAGATCAATCACGCCTGGGACGATTTATAGAATCAGACGCTATAGTTGGTTCGAGATAGCGCAAATAGAAAGGGCGGTCAAGAGGTTGCAAGTGACAGAGTAAGAAAGACAAATAAAGAGGATCCCGGTCGATAGAGAAAAGAGACACCTAGGAGCAAACTATGCACATTCACGAGAGGAGAATCATGTCACCCTATGCACATGCACCGAAAGACGAAATGAATTTAATTGAACGAAAAAGGAAGAAGAAGGCACGCATCGGCACGGATGCCTAACGCATTACAGTTCACAACTTGCACGTAAGACTTGGGGCGGAAGGAAGGAGAAGGATCTAAGGTGATTGGACACGATGCGAGTCATGTGCGCGGGTTGCGCCACGTTATTATATTCACAGCTTGAGATCACTATTAAGAATCGCTGGTTATAGTGATATGCACAGAGACATCGAGGAAGTATCATAAGCCAAGATGTGAGCGAGCGAGGTAATGTAGTTTGGGGCAGGCGAGCGGAAGGGGGCACGATAATACATACAAATGGAATGGAGATATCTTTATTTAGAGTTACCCGGACTATCCTTGACCCGTGACAAATACACCACGATGAAAAATCACACCTGGAGAACTCTTCCGACTCCTGATCTTCGAGATGTGTGTGAGTAATGGAAATAGTCTTGCATGAAGTGTGATCATAACTCACGTGTCGTGTTGTAGCCGCACATAGAGATTGCTAGGCGCTTAAAACCCCTTTAATCCTCATATGTTATGGAGGAGTGGTGAGGTACCACACGAATTTCGGACTGGTCTCTTTTTCTATTGGATACTCCCCTTGCTCATTACAGATTAGAGCCGGACACAGGGAAATAGGAGAAATACGGCGAAATGATGGATAAATTTAATAAGAGTTCACTCATTGCCTTATACAAGTTGTGAGTAAGGAGAGGAAAGCTAGCTAAATCCGCGCGAGCGCTCATCGCAGTAACGAATCACTCGATTGAGAG
>JABUQX010073152.1:32500-35893 GCA_015478945.1 Trachelipus rathkii
CCAAAAATAAAAATATAGCCAAATTTGTAGCCAATATGGCGAAAATCTTTGCAATTTGTCAGATCCTATAAGGGCCTTGACATTTTTCAATATTCTATAAAAATAGAATTCATTTTAGTGATACGGGATAATGGACCAAACATGGTAGGTGGTATAAGGAGAGTGGCTTGCTATCAATTTCATGTTTTTATTCACATGTTGCAACTATGCAATCACTCAATATTATGTCAGAAGTCTATTAAAGATATTTTATTACTTTGCAAGAGAAGCCATATCCTCTAATTTTCACGCATTCAGCAACGCCAGCTGCGAAAGCTTAAACTTGGCATATCATGTATTGACAATACACACACACAGTAATCAGATTATATGAGGTGGTAGAGAAAGTCAAAAGCGTTTAGTCTGCACAGGATACAGGACTGCATTGGAGACAGAAACTTAATGATATGGCTTAAAGAATTGAGTGTAAACAAGAGAATAATATCCCGCAATTAGAGCTGCTTCGCATTAGACTGAATGCAATCAGAAAATGTTGAACTGATTGTGTCAGCTGGGCCTATTTAAAATTCCATGCCGCGTAGATTTACGTGTTGGAGAAAGTCCCGTCTGGGAGTATGTTGACAACATCGTACTAGAACATAGCAATTAAACGTGAAGTAACAGTCGCCCAAGGTGATCGCGCGTCATTTTAGCAATATAATTATTTTAAAATAAGGCGAATTAAAAAGCAAAAACTTCAGTGGAATAATTACATTCGTTGAAAGCTTAAGAAATCAGTAGGAAAAAGACTTTCTTATAAGTTTCTATGTGATAAATCTTTGTGGGTAGCTACTTTCTTAGATGTGCGATTCAAGCTAATTTTTCAACAAGAATCACAGATGAATCAGTAAAAATATGGTCGTTGAGGCATGGAAAGAAATGCATGAAATTTTAGCTCCTGACTCTTCTGCTAACGATGATTTACGTAGTGGGAAAGTGAAAGCTGAAGGTTCCATTTTCAACTTCTTTATGGATTGTTTTAAAAAAAAAAAAATTGTGGCATCAAAATCGTCATACAGAAAAGAAAGTGAGAATGTGAAAAAAGAAAAGTCCCATTCTCTGACGATGTGATTATTGTCCATAAAAGTAAAAGGCTAGCAAACCTATATTTAAAGAAATAAACAATATATAAGTTAGCCTACTTTGACCCAAGTGAAGACAATGATATTCCTTCCAATTGGTGGAAATCACTGGAAAATAGTTTTATTTGATTGAAAACTAGCCAATAAAATACTCTTTCAGCTCCACCGTCATCAGTCGAAGTGAAAGAATTGTTTAGAACAGGAGGAAATATTTATAAAGCCACAAGAAATAGGTTATCCTCTGAAAATGGAGAACGGCTAATGTTCTGTCATTTTAACCTAAGAGCTTATTCAAATCATGAAGTTTAGTTTTAATATCTTTAACTCGAAAATCTTAAGGAAGGTCTCTTACAGGTTAATATTACGCGACTTTTACGAGTAATTAGTGGACAGCGAGTTACTTCGCGGAGCCGCGACGAGCTAGAAAGTGTAGTACTATTGTTATCACACTGGTTTGACTTTGGAGTGTTATAATGATCTCACGCGTAACGCAGCTACTAGTTTGAGAGTGTGTGAACACTGGTGTAACTCGTACCATTCGAAGAATGCGCGTGTGAGCGGGGTTAGTTGATCTCTCTATGTGTGAAGGATTAATTATTGATGTGCTGATTCCAAAAATTAATCGGTTTTTTTTGCAATACGCACGTTGCATTTGTGAAATTATGTTGTGTAACACAGATTTGGCCACCACGAGTTATTAGGTTACACTCTCTCTCTCACAGAAGAGGTTGCTATCACAATGTGTATTGGGATAGTATACATAATATAATAGTAGAATATATATATATATATATATATATATTATATATATATAATTATATATATATATATATATATATATATATATACTATATATATATATATATATATATATATTTTTATATATATATATTATATAGTATTATTATATTTATAATATATATATATATATATATATATTCGAATGTATATTATATATATATATATATATATATATATATATATATATATATATATATATATATATATAATATAATATTAATTAATATATATATAATATATTATATATATAATATTAATATATATATATATTTGGATATATGAAGGGAGAGAAACAAATCGAATGATATGATACATGTGTTTGATAGATATATGTTAAACATATAATACAACTATGATAAAGAGTAATATGGGACAACAATGAATCTAATAGAAGGCTGGGTTTAGTTAATTAAACATACCACGAATGGTAGTAACTTCTCTCTCTTCCTAAGAAAACCGATTTTTTCCCCCCCCTAACTGTGCATATCGTCTGAAAATATACCTCATCAAGCTCGCAACAATAGTCCGGCCTCATATTGATATCCCACTTGTACTGGTAACGTCCCTTCCATGAACTTTGACTTGATGGAGCTGTTCAACCCTGATCATTCACTAATCGCCTAGTTATCCGAAAATTTTCTTAGGTGTGAATGTAAGTAGTGCAACTTTATACTCATTCTACATCCAGGAGAATGAAAACTGTCTAGCAGTTCCTGTACAATGTTAGTGGTCTCGGCTTTCCTGTTCCCAGAAAATTCCTGTGCTACATCTGAAAAGAAATCCACGCTCTTGACATCTGAAAAAGCATTGTTGTAGCAAAGGCAGCATCACGGAGGAGTGTCCGGATTTTGTGGGCCATCAAATATCCCGCTTTTTTCTTTCTCGTTCCTCAACCTGGAAACGTTTGAGCATATAAGCGGAAGCCATGTCACCATCTGGTCCAGGGCCTTACACAAATTTGTTTCAAGTCAAACCAAGTTTTATGCTGTAGTGGAGTAAAAATGATGCTTTCTCTCTGTTACAAGTGGTTACAGTAGTACGAATGTTCCCTTCACCTGGGCCGTCAAGGTTTTCACGGTGGCATTTCTCTTGTTGGTCCAGTGATCCTTTACCGCCCGGCTGTCCCAAATAGCACAGAGCAGGTAATTTTTGGTGAAACCTGCTTGTTGACTGAGCAAAATGTTTACCATTTGGAGGTCGACGCATATTTACCACCCATGTACCAGATATTGTAGCCTCTCCAAACTGTCTTGATTTTTTCATACTCCTCTTCTCATTCCTGTACCGAGTCCCTACTGGATACCGAAGCATACTGTTGAGTTGTGTAACACCACAATTTAACTGTCTCTTGGAAGTGTCCAATAAAACAGTCGCCACTGTCGACCTGCATCGTATGCTGGGAGCCCCATAGCGAGAGTAGTAGTCCTGCAACTTCACTGCAATACACAAGGTTACCCATCTGACTGGAAGA
>JABUQX010073153.1:0-12500 GCA_015478945.1 Trachelipus rathkii
AGATGAGATTAATATATACTATAGGTATATAGTGCTGATACTTATAATTAATATATATAAGATAAATAGTTTAATATAATTTAATTTAAATAATATCCTAAATATATATATACCTATAAACTATATTATATACTATAATATTATATATCATATATTAAATTTATAATATATTATATATAATAATAAATATTATACGCTATACTATATATATATATATATATACTAGTATAATTTTTTATTATATATATATAATATAATTATATCATATATATATATATATATTAATATAATATATATATATATTATATAATATAAAATATATTATATATATTAATATATATAGTAAATTTATATTATAATATGTAATATTAATATTATATTAATATATATATATAAAATATATAATTATATTATATAATATTTATATATATATAATATTATATAATATAATATATATATATAAATTATAATATATAATATATATATATATATATTTATAAATATATATAAATGATGATTACAATATATTATTATATATATATATATTATATTATATATATATTATATATATATTATATATACTATATATATATATATATATAATAATATATATATATAATACCGTATATATATATATATATATATATAAATAATATATATAATTATATATATATATATATTAATATATATATATTATATATATAATATATATATTTATATATAATATTATATATATATATATATATATTAATATATATATATATATATATAGATTTATATATATTAATATATATAATTTTATATATTTATTTATATTACTATATAATATATATATTAATATATTATAATATATAATATATCATATATATATATATTATATCTATATGATATATAAATATATATATATATTATATATATATATATATATAGAACTGTATATATATGGATATTTTTGTTGAAATAGTACTTCGGTGTATTTAGAAGTGGTAGAGGATATGTGGATAAATTTTACATTTAACAAATGATTGAGAAATGAGAGCAGAAATGAAATTGTATTTATGATTTTATCGGATTGCAACAAAGTGTATGCAGGATTTATAGGGAACTTCTGTGACAGGTTTTCGTGGATACTATTGGCATTGTGATAGCTTCTTGATAGAACAAAAGATGTCATGAAGATAAGTGAATTGCGTTCTAAATATAAGTCGAACTGATTTGTTTATAATATCGCTGAGTGAGGCAGCGATGTATTATGTCTTGTTGGTTATTTAATTTGGATATGGATGAGATTTTGAAAGAAATAGAGTTCGGGGTGAAAGAGGAAGGTGTTATAATGTATGGAAAATGGAAGAGGTGGAGGTGCGCCTGCTTATTGTATCGGATGATTGATTTGTGCTGGTTAATCTGAAAGACTGTTGAAAGGATTTGGTAGAAGATTTGAGAGGTTGAAAGAAACGTTTGAAAGGTAAATTTAGAATAAGATTAAAGGTTATGTGTAGTGATGAGGATGTCCGCAGTGTGAATCATGGTTGATATATGCGTAACTGAACATAGTATCTGAGTTTAACATATTTAGGATATATGTTCGATGAAAAGGAAACGGATGATGCAGAGTGTAGTAGAGAAGTTATGAATGGTTGGAAAAAGTCTGGTGCAAATAAATCCTTGCTGGATATGAAGGGACTAAGCCTGAGTTCGCCAGGGTTTTGCATAAGGCTATGATCTTACCTTATTAATGCATAGTAGTGAACTATGTCTGGAATAAGAAGTTATAATGATACGTAAGTACAATTGTTTCAGAATGGACAAACTGAAGGTTGTTATGGATGTGAGAAGGATAATAAAGATGAGGTAATGTACGCATTGGGGAGTTATTTGCTGTAAAGAAAGGAGCAAATGAGAGAATAAACCATGATACATTGAGATAGTATTGTCATATGGAAAGTATCGTTGATAGTCGGTTGGATAAGCGGATGTATTGTGGTGAGTGTGCCTTGAATCGACAGGCTGAGAGACCTGAGAAAAAGTGGATTGAGTCAGCAAAGAATAACCTGTAGGGAGCGGAATGTATAGTTTACAGAGACCAGAAAAAGTAGAATATAATATATAATAATAAGAATAATAATAATATAATTAATGAAATAATAATAATATCAATAATTAATAATAAAAAATAATAAAATATATAATAATAATAATAATAATTTAAATATATAATATTAATTAAATAATATAATAATAATAATAATAATCAATGATAATTAATAAATATTAATAATAATAATAATATTAATAATAATGCATAATCAATAATAATAATAAATATAATAATAATAATAAAATAATAATTAATAATAATAATATAATCAATAATATAATAATAATAATCATATTAATAATAATAATAATGTAATATAATAATGAATAATAATATAAATAATAATATAATAATAATATAATAATAATAATTATTAATAATACATACATTAATAATAATAATAATATAATGAATAATAATTATAATAATTATAATAATAATAATAATAATAATAATAATATATAAATAATATAATTAATATTACATGAATAAATAATAATAATTAATAATAATAATAATAATATAATATAATAATAATATGAATAATAATCAAGTAAAATAACAAGTAAAATAATTGAATATGAGCATTTTATAAATTAATTTATAAGTATTATTTTATTTTTATTTTATATATATATTATATATATTTATATATATATATTATATAATATATATTAATATATATATCAATAATATATTATTATTATATAAATATATTATATATATATTTTATATATACTCGATATATATATGTATATATATTATATTATATTATAATATATAATTATACTATATATTATTATATATATATATACTATATATATATATTATTTTTTCTTTCTTTTTTTATCAAGTGGCCATATTAAAATATGAAATTTGATTTTTAAATACTTCTCTATGAATTAAAAAAAAAAAAAAAGAAAAAAAGAAAAATTTAAATTAAATTTAATTATATAAATTAAAATACACCATGAGCTTAGTTAGAATGCACCCTAATAGTAACTGAGAATTTGCCATGACATTAAAGATCTATTGATATGATTTTTTTGACGACTAGGCAGATCGTCCAGGAGCTATTGAAACATGATTGGCAATTAAGGGCAAAGGGTCCAGACCTTAAATAGCATATCTGGAGCCAAACTATGGTTTTTCTGGTTCTGCCACAACTGGCATATAATAATAATAAAAACAATAAAAATATAAAAAATCAAACATTCATTGAGTGGCCATTGAATAAGAAAGCAAATACTATTAACAAATAAGTAAAAAAATTATATTTTTTTATATAACCACTTATAAATATGTAGCCTAAGCTACCATACCTGGGCCTGAAGAAGGAAAAGTGAGCAGCACAGGCTAAACTAAGAAGAAAGCCCATGAACATTCTACAGGCAAAATCCTAAAGAAAAGGCCTGCACATTTTGGATGAGGAAAGATGAGTTAAAAAGGAAATGAATATTCTAAGAAAGGCTAAGCATTCTAAACTAAATTCATTATTAGCTGTTGGTGAATTTAGTTTATTGCCTCTTATTTCTTATATGGCGACTGAATAGCAGAATAACACTAAAACTTTAATATAAATAAATCATTACAGTAACATGAACACGATTTAAGAATTATTGTAAAAAAATCAAAAAGAAATCATCATCCTTAAAGAGAAAAGTCTAGTTCATATTTTGATATTAGCTCTACTAAAAAATGAAAATCATATAATAAAAATAATAATAAAAATAATATAATAGATAATAATACTAATTAATAATAATAATAATAATAATAATAAAATAATATAAATAATAATAATAATAATAATAAATAATAAATACAATAATAATGAATAATAATGAATAGTAATAATATATAAAATACATAAAAATAATAAAATATATAATAATAATAATTAATTATATCAATAATAATAATACATAATAATAATAATAATAATAATAATAATAATAATAATAATAATAATAATAATAATAATAATAATAATAATAATAATAATAATAATAATAATAATAAATATAATAAAGATTATAAAATCCCATTATTACAGATTGGTGTTTGCTCCGTAAATTGAGTATAGTTACTCGATACTTTATTGAATTTTATCAACAGAAGAAGAGAATCATCTTATTTAAAAAGACCTTGTCCCGCTATTTTACCTTTTATATATCTATAATTTCTTATTTGATTTAGGTACGTAATTACCGTGATATATATGATTCAAATATGTTGTAACGTTTTTTTTAGTAAAAAATTAAAATTACTATCTTTTTGAGAGATCCTCTTCTTTTATTTTCTTCATTAATCATTTTTTTCTGTGAATAATAGGAGTGAAGGGTGGGGTTTTGTGAGGGTGCATGGTTGTGTGCTTTCTCCAATGGGTAAACCCCGCAGGCCGCAGTGACGATATACCACTGTGAGGGTCCGTCGGTCTCGTGAATTTTTCTGACTGTGTATAAGGAAATAAAGGTGAAGGTAACGGAGGGCTTTCTTTTCAACTTGCGTCAATGTTCTCTACTACTAGTTCCTGTTCGTTGTAGTGCTCATCCCTCCAAATCTCGTATATTCGAGTATGATTATAATATGATTTAGTTATTTATTATATGATAATATATATATTATATATATAAATTATGTATTTATAACTATATATTATTATATATTATATCATATATATATATATATATATATATTTATACTTATACTTATACTTATACTAATTAGAGAGAGAGAGAGAGAGAGAGAGAGAGAGAAGAGAGAGAAGGAGAGAGAGAGAAGTGAGACCTAGTATTTATAAAAAAGTGTTTTTTAGTTTTTTAAATAAAAGAAAAACAAGTGATAACCTTTTTCCTTTTCATTATTTTTTTATTTTACTAAAATACAGTTTTTTATTATTTTTATTACCTAAAGCAAATTTTATTACTAATAGACTTGAGAATAGTTTTTCATAGTTGAACTACTTTAAAACTGGTTTGAAAGTTTATATATTAAACACTATACTGATATTTGATTTTTTAATGTTCAGAATTTTTTTTTTTTTTTTTTTTACAAACGTGAATTGTTACCAGCATTGATATCCTTCTTCCTGCTAAATCTTTAGATTTGGATAATCCTTTTCAAAAAAATTTAAACTTTTTACACTGGTCTGCATGAAAATCGGCCATAACAACATTCCAGCTGATTCTTATGTAAAATGACCTCCTGAATCCTGAAAATACCCCCGCTTTCTGCCCATCACCTTCTTTTGCGGGGCCACTCCATCTCTATTTTTTTATCACTTTTGATTTTGTGTTAGTAATTATAAATTACTATTTTTTACGTATTCTTCAAGATCTATCCATGTTAAAAGTTCTATGAAAACATAACAGTTTTTGTATGCAAGAAGGGTTAATTGGGGTATATTTTTCTTTAAATGAAAAAAAAACATTTAATTATGATCGATTTTTCCCGTTTCTCCTCCCCCCCCCGTCCGCTAAATTTTTCAACTAATGTTTCTAAAATATACCCGCTCCAACCACCATATTTGCTCCCAAACAGCCCCAAATATTAAAAATATATATATGGCAACAATAATAAAAATATATAGCAACAGTTCCGAAGATTCACTGTACCGCGCTAACGCTCTCAATGCTTCGCGTTGTTTGTCAGAGAATTTTTTTGACTACCATTCCTGCTGATTTTTACGTAAAATAACCTGAATCCGAAAGTGACTCCAGATTTCCCCCATCACCCACAGTTTTCGGGGGAGATCCCCCTAATTAAATACACCGGGGTTAATATGGTCAACTTTCAGCTTGGTCTTTGATGAGTCCTATAAACAGTCTCCATTTGTCTGGGTCACATGGCATCTTCAGTTCTATCATCAATGCATTTGAATTATGACAGAACACTAACATTCATCTTCCAGAAAAGTAATTTCAGGGTTAACTGCCTGGTCCTGTAAGATATTTTTGCGCCCTTTTATTTGAGATTCCTATACTGTGGTTGAGATCCAAGAAGTTGAGATTTATTCTTAGGTAACTCCAAATCCCTGACGAGATCATTCAATTCCGACTGAGTAACGAGGTGAGGTTGTCGATGAGCTGAATCATCAGGACACTTTTCATCATCGGTGGACTTATCATTTGATTGATGGTCGAGGCTGTGGCTCAAAGTTTTTCAAATCCATTTCTGGCTCTAGTCTGGAGTATAGGTTTTTGGGGCACTGGGATTGGCAAAGATTCGTTGTGAGGAAATGGTCTTAGAGCTGAAGGGATATTAGGATATTGAATTGTATGCTTACCTTTGCTAGAGAACCCGACGGTGAAAGTCACAAAAAATTAACAATCTGTGAGATGACAACAAGACTCACGCCAAACCATGGGCACAGCAAATGGCATTGATTTACGGGTATCTTTGCGCCATTTTTATCAAGCGAATGTAAAAAGTAGTGCAGCAAAGGGTTGGAGCCCAATTCTTGTCCTGATCGCCAACTTGGCAATCAAAGTAAAATTTATTAGCAGTTTTAAGAAGCTGGGAAAGTGATTTTCGTTGTGCCTTTAAAGTAAATTCCCCGCAAACATACCAGAAGGCATCGGGATGAGTTTTACACTTGCGTGACAAAATTAAACAGTAAATCAATGCTCGATTTTAATCACAACTCACATTCACGTACTGTAAATTCACTTGGAAAAGCATGAGTATAAATAAATTCCTACAGTTTTACACAATTTAAACAACTTGGAAACACAGAATCCCCGCCTAGAACACAGACAAGTTGACTCTACGACAGCTGCAGATGTACTGAGGGAAGATAAGGAATACAGTGCAAGTTTCAATTTGTCAAAGCCTGAAAATTCAAGCGAAAACCTGTGCGCGCGAGGTATTGAGAGCGACAGCTTGGTACAGTGAATCCTCCGAACTGTTGCTATATATTTTTATTATTGATGTTATTTATTTTTACTATTGTTGGTATATATATTTATTGTTGGGGCTGTTTGGGGGACAGATGAGGGGGGATGGAAGCTGGAATATGTAGAAAATGTGAAAAAATTGCGAAAAATTGAAAAAATCGATCGTTTGTAGCAATTTTTTCCAATTTAAAGGGGCAAATCCCACCAAAATCTACCTCCTTTTTACAAATGTTCGGGCTTTGAAACGTTTCACCTCTCTAGCCCCCTCAGAGAAAATGTAAATGCTAAAATAATCTTTTTCATCCCTCCAAATTATCAAAAAGTGATTAAAATAGGTGGAGGGCCTCCCCCGAAAACCGTGGGTTATAGGGGAAAACGGGAGTCATATTCGGATTTGGGAGGTCATGTTACATACGAATCAGCAGGAATGGTGTCAGGGCTCATAAAAAAATTTTTTTGTTTTTTTATCCATTACAATTATAGTTATCAAAATCATTCCCAAAAATGTTCGTTAAGAAATTAGCTCTAAAATCTAAATAAAAAAAAAAAAAATGTAAACTAGTGAAAATATACTCAGTTATGCAAAAAAATCAAAAGCAAAAAACAAAGCAAATAAAAACTCGAAAGCATAAAAAAAAGAAAAACTTTTCAGAAAAAGCTACACTTGTTGAAGGGCATGCTAATAATTCCCTGACGACTTCTGCAAGATCTGGAAAATATTTACAATACACGCCACTAAACCAGTGGATCTTATCTTGATTCAATCTTTCTTCTTTTGAATATTTTTCGACTTAATGATAGAGTGTCTTTCGACATCTCGAAACTAAGATTCTTATCATTGCTAGAGGCTAACATTGGTCAAAAGACCGTTTTTATGGATAGCAGCAAGTGATAATTCTTTTTAACAGACGTAAGCGTGTCTGTTTCTTTATCTTTTGCTTTTTATTAGTAGCATTTCATTACATAGGCATCCTAATTAATTTTAACTTCCTCTGTAAATCACTGGTTCAAGAATTGTTTTGTATCTAAGATGTCAAAAGTGCTATCTGAATATTGTCTATATCGTATTTACAGAGTTTGAATCTATTATTTTATTCCATATGGTGTTTCTTGTTCATCTTTAAATAGTCCTCTACTTTTTAATCATATATATTACTATAGTATAGTAATATATATTTATATATATATAATATATTAATATATATAATTATATAGTAATATATATATAGAATAATTATGTTAGATATATATATTTAAGTTAGTGAACACACGTCTTATCATAATTCATAATCAATACTTATCCGCTATCGCAAAAAAATTAATGCGAATGCGATAGAGAAAAATTAATGGCGGAATCTCAGAAACCAATGAATTTAACATCTCTAATTTATATTATATAATATATATTAATAAAGTATAATAATATATTAATAATATATATATATATAATATATATTATATATATTATATTATACTATATATCTATATATATTTATTATATATTTATATTAATATATATATATATATATATATATATATATACATATATATATAATAATATATATAATATTATAGTTAATAATATATATTAATATAATAAATATATATACATATTTATATATATATATATTATTTGTGAATAAAGTCATGATTCTTTTTTAGCTTTGGCAAATTTAATGAGTTTAAAATCACAATATACCGTGGGAAATTTTTCACCTAAATTATGTATTATACTCCACATTAGTTAAAATTATGCGTTTTCCAAAGATTTTTCACATATTTGAATTCTCTCTTTAAATTTATATTTTTGCATCTGTTAATATTTTTCTGGGCGTATTCTGTTAATTTCATTGCTCTTCGCCAATTGTATATTCTTTCGTTCCTCGCGGTAACACTGTTAGCTAATTACTCCATTTCTCTTTTCTCCTCCGTTATTTTCCTCCTACTTTCTCATCCATCATTCAAACACACACACTCAAATAATTTGTCCATATGTTGTCAAATTAGGCGACAGTTTCCTAATTATCGCTACCGAGTGACAGCGTTCGTTTCTACACTTGAATCCAATTCATTTGTTATATACAAGATAATAAATAAATCAATTAAGAAAATTAGGAAAGCTTCAGAGAACAATTCTGCGATTTCTAAATAGCTCTGAGTTCAGAAGCAATTAAATACAAATAATTGGCAAAGTGAATGAATTGTGATTTCGTTTTATGCATATTTTCGAACATATATTCATCGCTATTTGCATATATTTGAAATACTGGTAGTAAGTCAAACTAAAAACATATATATTAGTATATACTATGTATATATATATATATATATGTATATATATTAATAATACTATAAATATATAATATTATTTTATATATAAAATAATATATAATATTAATATATAATAATAATATATATAATAATATAGTACTCTATTATATATTAATTACATATATATATATAAATATATTCATATAATAATATAATTTATATTATAGATATATATATATTATATATGATAATATCATATTATTCTTCTCTTTCTCTCTACTTATAATATATCTGATTAAAAAAACCTAACTGTTTGAAAAATATCCAATCACTTTCTGTGTCTGAAATATTCGTCAGTCTTCTTTAAAATATTAAAATTTATAGTACATAAAAGTGTAACGTAATTATTATTGGGTCAGCGAAATTCAACTGTGCTTAATGTGTTCGAGAATTATAGTTCCCGCCTTTCACGAAATCTCATGCATACATTTAAAAAGTTTATCTTCTTCACCTGAAATTGTATTCTTTAACTTTTAAATATATGATATACATTCACATTCAAATTATGGGTGTTTGAAGTTATTTAAAACCATACTGTGTTTATTTTCATTAGAAATTTATTAATATATTATATATATATATATTATAATTATATATATATATATTATAAATTATGATATAATATATTCTAATATATATAGTATAATATTATAATAACTAATATAATGTAATAATTCATATACATATAGTATATAAATTATATATATATATATATAATATTTAATATATTATATATAATTATCTATATAATATATTATATATATATATATAATATATATAGTATA
The DNA here is from genome assembly GCA_015478945.1 of Trachelipus rathkii. Lineage (NCBI taxonomy): Eukaryota > Metazoa > Arthropoda > Malacostraca > Isopoda > Trachelipodidae > Trachelipus > Trachelipus rathkii. The sequence continues at coordinate 10,113 of JABUQX010073153.1, forward strand.
TATATACTTATTATATATATATAGTTTATATAAATGTATATAATATAATATATATATATAATATATATATAAAAATAAAATTATATTAAAATATATATATTATATAATATTATTATATATAATCATATACATAACATATATATTTATATTATATATATAATAATATTATATATATATATATAATATATTATAATATATATAATAATAATATATAATATATATATTAATATATATATATTATAGCGCTCAACAATATATATATTGCCAAAATAACTTGTATTTAAATAATATCGTTGTGTTTAGATATTACTTTTGAAAAGTTCTTGTAAAATACGATACATTATTTGTTATGTAAAACTCAGAGAAAACGAGTTAGGTTCATTGGCTCTTTTTTATCACTTTTTCGGAACAAAATGCAGCTTTAATTTCTAACTTTTTAATTATCCCCTCCCAATTGTAATATTTGCTAAATAAGGTAAATTCTGGTGTAAAACATTATTTCATAGTATTTAATATGATTTATACCAAATTTATGTAAATATCATTTGTATTTGTGAAACGTATCTTAATTTTGGCGCTTTTTTCACTCTCTCTCTCTCTCTCTCTCTCTCGTCTCTCTCTCTCTCTCTCTCTCTTCATCTCCTCTCTCTCTCCGAGGAAAAAACTTTTTACTAAATATAGTGATTGGTTTACGTTTAATAAAAATGTAAAATATTTGTTTTGCGCGGAACTTTAGGTTAGCTATTGTTTGGTTAATTCAATGTGAATTTAATAAAATAACAAAAACTAAAGCTGTTCTAACACTTTACCATTAAAAAAGAAAACTATAAAAGGGGTAATTATTATTTGTATTGATGGCTTCACAGGCCGAAATACAGCGTAACCAATTTTGACTCCATATGCTCTAAATGGTTGCCAGGTTTCTAGATCTGTAGATACTTATCTCAAAATGTATATATCTTTGAAACTATCAAAAAACTACATGATTGGAGTATGGACTGAAAGAAGAAGAATAAAAACTTCCAACACTCCGCCTTACAGAATTGATTTTTCCACTACCGTATATATTTATATATATATATAAATATATTATATATAATCTATATATATATATATAATATAATATTATATATTATATTATATATATATATATTATATATATTAATATATATAAAATATTTAATTATATACCTATTTTGGTTCATAAACAAATATCTATTTTTTCATTCGAGATTGCAATCAATTATATTCTTGGCAATAATGGTCTTTTTGTTCTACGTATACAGTGATATTTTTTTCTTTTTAAGAGTTTAACCATTTAGAATTGAAATAATAATGTACATTTAATTTCCTATGTTTCCAGGATATAGAACGAGGACCTACTATTACACGTATCTCAACAACCTCTTTCCCTAACTTCCCCCTCCCCCCTTTGAAAGAGAAAACCCACTTCATCAATTTAAAACAACTGTACAGTTGATACCATAATAATTAATTAAATTAAACAATTGAAAAGGTTACTCTTCAAAATTATTAGTTTTTCAACTCTCCGAGAATTAATCTACTTCTACTACATTTTACCATAGATTATTCCAACACCAACAGAGACTTTCTGGCAACAATTATATTGCTGACAATGAAGGTAAATAAATCTTTGCTAACAGTGAAAGATCAGAATATGTCTCCTCAGTCATCCTCGAACATTCATGAGGGCCTTCGTCAGGGGAAATTAGTTTCTCTTTGACGAATTGGTCAGCAATTCTTTATTCCTGCTCAGACAGATGATCACCAATGTCATCACTTCTTGAGTATGGAATTGCCTTCATGGCGCTCGTGCTTGTGGATTGTTTTGAAAGAAAGTCTGCTGTTCTTTTTGTTTCTATAACTATTTGAAACGTATTTTTGAATTTATTCACATTTTCGGCACAGGCTGACATTAATTAAACCTCTCCGTAAAAAACTAGGAATTGAACATTTTTGTTTGTTTTGTCTAGGGACCAAAAAAAGTTTCTATGGTATGCAAGTCGTTTCTTCCTAAAAATGATGAGGTTTCGAAAGAAAGGTGTATAGAAATATATAAGGTGGTAAAAAGAAAACTAAAAGTTACATACGTTGGAAGAAAAAAAGAGGTAAATGAGCAGTTTGGAATTAAAATTAATGGGGACTTACATTTAAATAGGAAGCTATTCTGGAGGGAAGTTTGAAAGGTTAAGAAAGAGAATAAAGGGAATCTTAATAAACTTAATAAGTGAATGATTAAATGGATGTTAACACGGTACGGAGGGAACACTTCGAAAATCTGTATAGCATTGACAGTAATGAAGAGGTGACAGTGGATGTGTGTGAGTTTGATGATGTAAGATGAAATAAATATTTTGGGGATGAGAT
>JABUQX010073154.1:0-5000 GCA_015478945.1 Trachelipus rathkii
AGAGAGCAAGGAGAGAATCAAATTTTATGGCAGGTTTATTTTATACCGACACGCATTTGTGGATCGAACGAATAATGGTGGGGGAAAGAGGAAGAGTGTCAATCACTTCCAGGGTGTCGGGAGAGGGCGGCTAAAGTTATTATTTTTTTTTCCTGGCCCTCTGAAAAACAATTTTTTTGAAAAAGAATATCGGCTTTCGATATTAAGAAAAAATATTGAAATATTCGATATATTGCCTAAGAAAATATCGCCCCAAAATATCGATATATCGAGCCAAAAATATCGATATTTCGATGATATCGATATTTTTTGGCCATGCCCTCTACTTCACTCCAACCGTGTCTTCTTATATCTTTAGTTCTTCTGTCTGTCTCTTCTTTCTTAATAAGGCGGCTCTCAAAACGTACATCTCCGACGACTGTATTCTACTACTCCTTGGGGTCGTACCCAGTCTTCTCTGCTCCATATAGAAAATTCGGTGTACTATCCTTTCAATACAACACCTCCTTTTCACCTCCACTACTCTTTGTCCTATCTTTCAGTATGGGATACCCTGCTCTTACAGCTTCCCCTCCATACTGAGCTATCCAACTTGTGATCTCTTGTACATTTCCTCCTTCTCTCCCAAAATACTGCCACCCCAGGAGATACTTCACTACATTCTCCACCATCTTTTATCTACAGTCTCCTCCACCTTCTATTCTATATCGACACTCCCTTTTACTCTCTTGACGGCCGACGCATGATGTGCCCCGTCTTTTCTGTGTTTTAAGTCCAAGCCGGCTGTCTCTCAGCCTGTTGAAAACTATTCACTACAACTCTCTCAACCTCTACCCTCTTCGCTCCAGACGACCAAGTATCGCATAGCAAAATATCACCGTCCAACTACGAATCTTTCTCACTTTCACTTATCACTACATCCAGATACGATACAAACAAAATTGGTGACAACGCTTCTCTTGTTTAACCTCTGTTCTCGACCTCGAAACCATTCCTTATTCTAAAATTTTGTTCTTAGCATACATTTACTATTCCTGAGACTAATACTCTTCTCAGTAGCTCCTCTTATATCTTATTCTACCCCACTGCATATTTCTCCTCCAACCTCTCCACAGTTCTCTAGAGCACTGAATGCGAAGAAGCCTTTCTCTTTCAGATTATAGAAATGCTCATATGCTCGTGAGTTGGTTTAAATTTCCCAAGACCTTTTCCAAATTAATTTCTCAAATGAGCCGAAAACAAAGATGAATCCGTCGTTGCTACTGATTCTTTCTATATCCGTGCTGCTCTTCCCCCAGCCTTGGCTCTTCTACTAAAATTACACACTTTCTCTTAAATTTCTCTGCAATATGTTATTTTTTACGCTAGATGGCTTCAACCAAGGAAACTCTACCCTATTTTTTCAGTCCTCCTGTGTCTCCTTTTCTTATATACTTTAGGCACTATATTTGCTTTCCCCATCTACTTTGGAAACTTCACCTCGGTTCAACACCCTATTAAACAGTTTCAAAATTTCTTCTTTGATTTTCTCTCCTCTCATCCATTATCAATTCTAATATGGATTCCGATGCATCTTCACCGCGGGTGCCTGACGTTCTGCGCATCGCTTTTTGAGAAGCTATCTCTAATTCTTCTCCTATAGTTATCTCCTGCGCCATGCCTCACCTTCCCTCTCCCTCTACCATCTCTTCTCCTCCCTCCTCCCCCCTGTTCATTCACATTTAGCACTTCACTGAAATGGTGCCTCCGTCCATCTCCTTTTCTGTTCTACCTAATTTCACCAAAAATTCTCCTTACTTATCCTTCGATGTGCAACACTTTTCCCCTTTGATTCTCTATATGTTTTTGCCAGTCTAAAAATCTTCTTCCTTTTCTGGCCTCCCATCTTCCATCATTTATTCCGCCTCTCTCTTAGCAGCTTCTTCTTTGTACTCTTTATTTTCAGCCTCTCTCTGCATCAGTTCTTGCCTCCACATATTGAGCCTTGTTTGTACGGTTCTATTTTCAGCCACCTTCTCATCAATTACCGTTTTCGCACTTTAATTGCCTTCTTGCCTCCTTCACTTCTTCAGTCCCCCACTTTGTGTGTCTTTTTCTTCGTTCTAATACCCATTTTTGCCTATAGACCATCCTCTGATAACCACTTCTTAATACGTTTCTTGTATCGTCCACCCTTACATATATATATAATATATATAAAACTTATATATATATAAATATAAGAGAATATATATTTATATTATATATATATATGATATATGAATATATATATACATATAGATAATATAGTAAATATAGTATATAATACTATATATATATAACTAGAATAATTATTAATTATATATAATATATACTATTAGAATATATAGAAATGACATGACATGACATGATTATATATATATATATATATATATACATTATATATATAATATATATATTACTATTATAATAATACTATAAATATAATTATAGTAATAAATACTATATAATATTAATATATATAAATATATATATTTATATATATATATCATTATATATATGATATATATATACTATATAGATATATATATATATATATATCTAATTATATATATATTATATAATATATATATAATATAACTAATATATAGAATATATTAAATATAATAATATAATATTTAGATAAGTATACTATTATATATATATTAATTGATGTAGTATATATATATAGTATATTATAGTTATAGTATATTATATAATATATAATAAATTTAGATATTATATATATAATGTATATATATATATATATATCTATATATTATATTAGTGTATTTAATATAATAATATAAATAGTAATAATATATATATATTATTTATATATAATATATTATATTTATATATAATATTATTAATATATATATTAGATTAAATATATTATATATTAGTATAGATAGTAGTATATACTATTAGTATTATTTAATAATGTTATTAATATATAATATAATATATTAATATATATATATTAATATATATTTAGTATACATATATAATATAGTAGTATATAATATAATACAGATAAAAATTAATATATAGTATATAGTTTCTCTATATGATAATATATATTATAGTAATTTAATATAATATAATATACAGGAATCGAAATTCAAAATTACAATTATTCCCATAAACTCCCATGTTAAAGATGCCAAATAATATTTATTTATATACATTAATAAAAAATTCAAAATTTAACAAACATCCCTCAATATCCTCATTTTTCAAAAGAGGATGGCGGGATCGGATGGCTACCGTTAAGTGATAATGGCGGATACGGAGCGGATGCGGATTCAATTTTAGTCGCGGATCGTTCCCAAATAACGGATGCGGATGCGGATGTCATGTCCCTCACTAATTATATATATATAATATATATAATATATACTATAGTATAAATAATTATTATATATATAATAATATAGTATATATAATATATTACATATTATACTATAGCTATAATAATTATATATAAATAGCTAATATATATTAGTATATAATAACTAATATATATTATTAAAATATTGATATATAGAGTATTCTTGCTATTACACATATAATAATTTAAATATAAATACCTAAATTATATAAGTATATATATATAAGATACATATATTAAAAAATAATATCAAAATTATTAATGATTTATATTTATATGGGATATATGTATGTATTAAAGTATATATATATATCTTAGTATATATGATATATATTTTATATATATTATATTAATATAATATATATTATGTAATATATATTATATATATATACATAACTTATTATAATATATATATATGTATATAACAATGTATCATGTATACTAAGTATATATATTATAATTAATAATATTATATATATATATCTAATATGAGTATTTATATATCAATATATTATAATATATATATAATATATATCATAATTATAATAATATATATATATAATTATATAATATATATTATAATATATATATATATATATATATATATATAATATATATATATATATAAATATATATATATTATATATAATATATATTTCGTTCGAAGGTTACTGTAAGATGCGGCATCAGATTTCTACCTTATTCCTTTTTTAATAGTGGGCCGATCGGTGGCAATGTTATTCTCTGAGCAAAAAATGTTCCTTATTTCTCCTAAGGCTAGGCAACTTTGGATGCGCCTGACGAGTCAGTATCATAATTTTTTTTAAATACACTTCCCATTAAATTGCATTAGCAAGAATTAATAATTATTATTATTATTAATAACTATAAATATTAAATAATTACATAATTTAATCATTTAATGACTAACTTAATCATCTCCTTATACCCTGACTTATTGATTCATTAATTCATTTAAAATCATTGACTCAACCAAAGTCTGAGAAAACGCGCTTGAGTCAGAATCTTCCTCGGCTACTTTGTAGATTGCCTCTTCTGCCTCAGATCAGTTGCTCCATTTTCATGTTATTATTGGGAATGATTTTGTGTGGAGTGGAGTTAGTAAATAATACGCTATTTCATATTATTTTATTATCATTAATTATTACTGGACTATTGTGTGTTTTGTAACTAAAAATTGATCTGTTAGGTCTATATTATATAAATACGTGAGATACTTGGAATCAGTATTTCGTATATGAAGTTCAATTAAAATTACTAAATAATCTTTATTTCTGAGTGTTGTCGCCTATAGGAAATAATAAAGTTAGCGCCTGTTACACCTACTTGAGCTTCGGCATATTTTTGACGCAATTTATCTCTTGCAATTAATGTTAATTTATCTGCACTAAGCGAAGGTTCGGTGCCTATATTTATATATAAAGAATTTTAATATTATATCTATATATATATAATTTATATATATAAAATATATATATATATATATATATATATATATATATATATATATATATATATAATATATATATATATATAGTATATATATATATATATATATTATATAGTT
>JABUQX010073154.1:10000-15000 GCA_015478945.1 Trachelipus rathkii
AAAAAAAAACACAAGTATAAATGTAAACCAAAACTTATAACAAAACATAGCAAACAAAATATACATGCTTCAAATTAGGAAAAAATTTATTTGTTGACGTTTATAAAAAGAAAATTAGATTTGAAAATATAAATGTCAGTCTTCAATTTTTAGAAAACGGGTTATCTTTGTGCGATGCAATACAAATGACGACCTGTACATGATTGAACAGAATCAGTCATGTGAACAGTAGGCTGTATTAGGTTAAGATAAACAATGTATGACGACCTGTACATGTTTGAACAGAATCAGTCATGTGAACAGTATGTATTATTAAACGAATGTTTACTAACTCGGCACTGCACCGGCCCCTGCACCGGTGCAGGTACCGAATCCGACTCCTTCTTCTTCCTCATTCTTACTCCTTATTCCTTCCTCCATCTTCTCTTATGCGCTCCGTGCATTTCTTCATTTTTTATTTCAGTTGAGGACCCCGTTCGGGGGGCTCATAGATACTCTTTAGGAACTTGAAACTATCATATTCGAGAGCAATGATCTTATAAACATACATAAGGACACCAAATTTTTTTATTCAGGGAATATTTACTAATTCGTCACCTCACCGGCTCCAGCACCGGTGCCGGGTATGGTTCAGTGCTCCGAAACATGAGACTTCTTCATCATCCTTCTTCCTTCCTCCATCTTCTTCTTTTATGCGCTCCGTGCATTTTTTCTTTTATTTCAGTTGGAGACCCCTATCCGGGGGGGGGGTCCTCAAACACTCTTGAGGGGGTCTGAAAACCTCATTTTCAAGTTCCACGACCTTATAAACATATACATTAATACCAATGTTGTATTATTAAGGAAATATTTACTAACTCAGCACCGCACCGGCTGCTGCACCGGTACCGACAATGGCTCATCTGCTCTGACAAATGAGACTTCTTCTCCTTCATCCTTACTCCTTCTTTCTTTCTTCCTCTTTCTTCTTCTCTTAAGACGGAGTGCTCTTATTTTTTTCTGGGACTCCTCTCCGAGGGGTCCTCAAACACTATTGAGGGTTCTGAAACCCTCATATTCGAGATGCACATGCTCGATAACATATATAAGGACACCAATATTGTATTATTAAGCAAATATTTACTAATTCAGCAACGAACCGGCTCCAGCACCGGTGCCGTCTCCGACACCGACTACGACTCTTTTCTACTCTGATTTCTTCTCCTTCATCCTTACTCCTTCTTTTTTCTTCTTATTCTCTTTTGCACACCGTGCATTTCCTCCTTTTATTCAGTTGGGACCCCTCTCCTGGGGTTTCTCAAACACCATTCAGGGTTCTGAAACTCAAGATATCGAGATTTGCGGGTTCGACAACATATATAAGGACATCAATATTGTATTGCTAGGCAAACATTTACTAAATTGGCACCGCACCGGCTAATGCCCCGGTGCCGGCTCCGTCTCTGACTCGTTCTTATTCCTTCTTCATCCTTAACTCTTCCTTCATCCTTTACTCCTTCCTTCATCCTCTTCTATTTACTCTCCAAATTTCATCCTTCTACGACCATTTCATATTTGGAGGGGCCAGCACCCCCTCCGAGGGGTGCACGGATACGTAACCTCGTCTAACAAATCAAGCTGCGGATCGGAGCCGGGAAGCCGGCAGCTGCAGCCGGAGCCCAGGGCCGGGAGCAGGGAGCTGGACCTCGCGGATCCGCAATCGATTTTAGGTGGAGCCAGGGATGGAATCGGAGCCGAAATTTTTTGAGGGGCTGGAGCCGGAGCCGTAGTCGGAGTCGGAGTCGGAGCCGTAGCCGCAAAAAAAAAAAACGCTGTTCCGGCAAATACAAAAATTAATGTAATTATTCATTTGGATTACTAAAGGTTTTATTATATATATATATATATATATAATATATATTATATAATATATAATATATATATATATAAATATATATATATATATATATATATATATATATATATATAATATCACTATACTATATAAATAATATATATATATATATACTTGTATAGATATATATATATATAATATATAATATAGTATATATATATATATATATATATATATATATATAGATATAATATTATAATATTATATTATATTATATTATATATATAATATTATATATTCCATATATATTGAGAAGCTCGCTTCCAATCCTTAGATAGTTCTATAGTTTGGGACATTGAGTTAAAAGTGTTTTTTCTGATTAAGGCTTAGATAATATTAAATATATATATATATATATATAATATATATATAATATATATATATATATATATATATTATAATAAATATATATATATATATATAATATATATATAATATATGTCTATATAAATATATATATATTTATACTATATATTTATATTCTCTTTTTTCAGAAATTTGCTTATGTATATTTATTATTCAATCATAAAAACAGGTTCTATACTCAAAAGAAAATTCTTTTAAAATATCCTTAGAAAAATCAATGTCAACTACAAAATCGAAAACAAATTACTGTAACTTGAATATTTTAACTCGCTCTGATGATAAAAGTACTTATATTTGTCAATGTATGAAATAGTTTAACAGTTCATGAAGGAACATCATGCTATCAATGCTTGAAAGAGTATTACGAACCACCAGTTACTCATGGGTGCTATTGGATCCTTTAAATCAATGCGACATTTAAAACGCTCTCATCCAGACATGCTGCATTGTTAAGAGAAGAAGGTGGAAGCAAAAGCTGTTCAAGATGAACCTTGATTTTCAAAAACTCAGACTAAAGCGGATAATTTTTTCCAATTGTCAAAACTTGTTCTGTCTATGTCAAGTGAAAAATTCAAAATACGATTGATTATAATCGGTTTTAAAGATGCTGACCCATTAGTTTTTTTTTTCCAATACCAGGATTTAAAGCACTGTGTGGAGACGGTTTCGAAACTGGAAGGCCCTTTAGACCGGGAAAAATATAATAGTTAATATAAATAATAAATATAATAAATAATACATATAAATATAATATAAAAAATAGTTCTAGAAGAAGCGGATAAGCAAAAAATTAAACTTAAAAATTGCTTAAAGAGACGTTTCATGCATTGAAAAATGGATGCTTGCACATGGGCAAAGCTAAATTATTTTGCTATTAATATTAGATATGTGGACGAAGAAATAAAAATAATATTATTAAAACGTTAGCAGTAAGAGATACCAAATCGCAACATTCCAGCTAATATATCCAAGAACTTGTTACTGACGTTTTAAAAGAATTCGAAATAATAAGAGGCAAGTAATTAGCTTAGTTACGGATAACGCATCAAACTTGATCAGTACGATTGAAAAATTAAATAATGACAATGAGGATGAGGAACAGGAAGCTGGTAAATGTGATACTGATTTTATTGAATGCCAAAATGAAGAAGTAATAGTTGTTTTCAGAATGAACTTGATAAAACTATGATAAGACTATGGTCCGATGACGTTAACATTGCACACATGATGTGTGGAGTTCATACTTTACGTTAGCAGTGCTTGATTGTCTCCGCAATACTCATGTAGTAAATCTTATAAGCAAGGCGAGACAAATAGCAAAAGCAACACGAACCCCAAAATCAATGGAAGCTTTCAAGCGTCACGCTGGAAAAGTGGCAATTTTAGATCAAGAGACAAGATGAGGAAGTACTGCCTTATCTCGAAAGGCTTTTTCAACTAAAAGACTCGATTAGTATGATGCTTGCCTGTACTCCTGAACTTACTCTCTCCGATAGTTATTGGGAACAAATCGAAACCCTCAAAGAATTATTAAAACACATATTCAGAAGACTTGACTGCAGGAAAAATTTTATAGAGAAGGGATTTTAGCAAATGACATAAAAAATTCAATTTAAAGAAGGGAAAGAATGTTAACTGATAAAATATTTTTGTCGGCTATCTTTGTTGAACCACAGTTTAGAAGCTTCCTCAGAACTGAAGATTCAATATAAAAGCTAGGAAATGGTCTAAGTTTGGGGGAAACCTAGAACCATCATGACACATCCACTATTGAGACAGACTGGTCAGAGTTAGTTAGTTCAGAAGTTTCAGAATCCTCCGCTTGTGGTATCTTGTCAGGTGAAGAAGCAAAATTTGAAACAAACAATTGACCAATTGTGAGCATGAGAAAAGGATTGAAAAGACAGTATCTAACCAGTAAAACAAAAAAATTAAAGTAGAATTCCATAAGGCCTTAGATGAAAATAATAAAAAAATCAACCGAAAATAAGTTAACAATTCAAGAAGGCCAATCCATCAGCAATCCTAAAATTTGCAGATGCGGCTTTCACAATTAACAGCCTTTTCCTCCTACTCCTAGTCAAGTGAATGTTGATAGTTTATTTTCTGCTTAAAAAATAAAATCGGAGCTAAGGACATCGCTAAAGAAGGATTTTATTGAATAAGTTTTTTTTAAGTAATAGTTTTTTTTTTAAATAAATTTATATTAACATATGCTCAAGCAGTTCAAAAAGAAATTATTTTAAAATTTAGGAAGAATAGTGAATTATAATTTTTTTTTTTTTAATTATCAAAGGAAAAAGAATTGTAACCAATACGTTCAGGAATTTCATAGTACAAAAAGGCATAAAAGTAATTTAAAATTTTAAGAATAAAACTGGTAAAATCAAATTTAAATGTTTATAAAAAAAATATTAGCTACTTTTTTAATAAAATTATAATACGTAAAAGTGTAGCAGGCAGTTCTCGTTTAATGGGGATTTATATAAAATTAGGAAGAAGTGGATTATTCGTTTTCTGAAAATTTCCTAAAAATCTTATTTTCCTACAAAATATTTTTTCTAAGTGTTTTTAACTCTAAAGTTAATAAAGATTGAACATTGAACAAACATCCAGTTTCTCATGATCTATTAAATTTTGTAATCAGAGAATTAAATGATTTCATAAGTGTATAATGAGAAAGGAAACATAAAAACTAGGACTGAGCCGAGTCGGGAGCCTGGTAAATTTTTTAGGATAT
>JABUQX010073155.1:5000-17500 GCA_015478945.1 Trachelipus rathkii
GAACTAAACGTAATTTGGTGATGATAACTTAATTACTCACTTTTTATACTCGTAGTATAATTTAGGCGATAATTTACTCCACTTTATTAATTTACTAGATAACGCACATAGTCTTAAAGATAAAATTGTTTCTCTATTATTTACTATTTAATATATACATAAAAAGACTTCCTTTGGGATCTGCTCAAATATTATAATTAATATATATAATATCACCATTTGCATACTGATATGCCGATGTACCACGAAAGTCTATCTTTGAACAAAATTTATAGATAATATATTTAAATATATATAATAAGATCTTGTACAGAAAGATAGCAATATCTCTTAGAAGATCGGCGTAACGCCTCCATAGCAATAGCTCTAGATAAGGACAGAGTTTTCATCTCAACATAAGTATAACAACATCATACATATAAATTGAATTGTGCAACTAAATATTAATAGAAAGAAAACTATATCACCACACCTTTATAGAGTCGTGACTAATTGATATTTATATATCTAATATGTGTAATAAATTACGATGAGCAGTCTTGGAAAACTTTTTAAATAATATGGATAACTGGCCCTTTTTCAATGTGTATAACTAGTTAGTATAATCATTTATTAATATAGTTCCTACTGTTTAACCAATGCTTGCTTAAAACATTTAATTCTAAAAATATTTTCATTTGTCCATTTATAAGGGATAATCTATTTAAAAATTATCATTTATATATAATATATATATATTATATATATATTATATATTAGTCAATAACTCCTATTATAAATATCAAAATAATTATAATACGTACCTATTTATTTGTTTGAAAAGCTTGTTTACATTATAATTTTTCAAATAAAAATTGCTAAATCCCTTGCCAATATAATAATTTCTTTGGTTTGATGATGTTTTTTAAAAATAGAGCTCTCGTTTTATAGATAAGTTTTAAAGCGTTTTTTTTCTTTAATATAACTTTATCTACACATTAGCCGGATAACTATTTATGCTACAATATTTTCACTACTCAACATTTTATGTACTAATAGCTCAATACAAAAACACAGGCGGAAATCGACATCTATTATATGGCCGGTTTATCCTAACCATACAATCACCAATTCTGATAGATATCGATGTTCAGAGAACGCTCTTCTATATTCATTCTGCCACCACAGAGTATCAAGAATGACTACACGCTCCTCCCGCCTTCCCACAGTTCATCCAACTCTCACTACTGTCTACTGGGGCAAATATAGAGCCAAAGAGACGCAATCCTTTCCAGTTACTCGAGTTGGCGCGATCATCAAACACCCTGCCTGCGCTCATACTACTTAAGAACATCTATACTATATATATATATTGTTTAATCATATTATACCACCTCCTTCCTTATCACCACCACCCTCTATTAATCACTTCTTTCCCCTCATATATATTTCTCGCTCTCATTCCATACAACCGACATATACCACCTATATTCATTTAACTCTATTTCTCATATCTACATCTTATCACATTACACATATAATAGTATATATATATATATATATTATATAATATATATATATATATATACACCGTATATATATATATTCAACTCTTCCATCAACATCTCATTCAACTCTCCTACTTCTCAAGCTCGTACATAATCCTTCCTCCCACACATTCAATCTATACCATCTCCTATAAAATACCCAACTTTCTTTTCTAGATCTCGTCTCCTTCCCCTCCTAAATGAACTTTATCTTTATTAACAATAAAGGTTTTCCCAGCATACTATATAAGATACTATATCCTAAAACTATAATCTATTTTAGACGTAATTCTCCGTATTTAAATTCTCATATTCAGCCTTATCAGTACGTACCAGAATAAGTATTATATCTCCCCCACCACACTATGAGTTACCTTCCATTTCGCTAATATACACTTCAATATCTTACTAATTTTACTATATATACGATAAAATCTAATGCCTATTTCTAAATTATACTTATTCCACTTACGGACGCCATATAATAAAGACCTCTAGCATTGCACTACATCATGAGCATTGAATGATTACTTGTTGAACATACATATAATAACTTGAGTAATAGTATATGACGGGCTACTTTCCTATCGCCTTACAGGCCTACAACGACGTTATCACATCTATACAAAGACTTCTATACCTCCTTGCATTACTTATTATCAATTAATCCGCACATATTAGCGCACATATTTAAACATACAAATATACAGCAGAACTCCTAGAACGAAGATAAAAAAAACAACTAAATAAACTAAATCAACCATCACGACATCATAGCGTATATCTATTATTTGGTATGAATATTATGATTTCTCGTGACCAATATTATCTTTAATTGTACTTCATTAATTAATATATTATACTCTCATTAATCCGTATATTTAGATGGTAAACTATATTCATTTTATTATATTATTAACAATATGACTCTCTTCATCCCTATATTAGTTTCATATATCGAGTATTTATATGACATTATTCATTATGTAATTAGTTAACTATATAATTATATTATTATAATTTAATTATGGTTAGTGTACTCAATATTAATTAATAACTATATCTTTATTTTAACTCTCACTCTCATTATTATTATTATTTATTATATATTCTTTTCTATATCAAATAAATTTTAATCGCGATAATATTGTATATGGCTGTAGGATACAATTACAGGTTTTTTACACCATCTCTTCTCTGAAGTTAAACAATCTAACTCTGTTGTTCACCTCTCTTACTACTCACCTACTGCACATAGTGCTGTTTTTAGGACTTTCTTTTAAAAAAAAAAACAAAATGCAAGTGCGGGTCAGTAACTCTCATTCATTTCTCTCTCTACATTCTCTCTACCTATCAACTGTATAAATATTCACTCTCTCTCATCTCTCACATCCAATCTACTCTCTCATCAATCAATACTATTCTTTCGCAAATCATAAACGCAATGTTCAACATGTAAAAATTTTACAATAACTCGATCACGACATATTTCTTTCAATCATTTAATACTGCACAATTCTTTTATATAAAACTAATACCAACATATATTGTCTAATCCTCGTTCTATCCGTATTCTTCTTTTCTTTCTTTTCTCCCAGCATAAGTGCTATTCTCTCACCATACTATAACATATCTCTCTACTACATGACGATACTCGTAAAACTCTCATACGATCGGGTTTTTCTGTTAGCATTATTGTATACATATATTTTATGCACTCGTTCGATAATGAGGATTTTGTTACATATCATATATATTGGGCTACAAATATCGTACACTGTAAATGTACTAATCAACGAGTATACGCAAAGAAAGCCCAAAGATGGCAGAAAATATATCTCATTGACATGTACGAGCTATTCAGCGCGGTGTGATATCTATATATATAAGTGAGAATACAGATCACGGGAATATATAAAAATTCATTAATGAGTTAGCTTGGAATTCATATGCCCTAAGATGCACCCCAAGAACTTTACGGAGCAATTTTAAGAGAGATAGTAAGCAAAAATAAAGATTTAACATCAATTTTATATCCCTTACTTAGAAAAAAGAATTAGTAATAGATTTAATGCATATGAAACCTTAATTAATTTCCGAATGAACTTTACAGCAATCACGTTATTATAAGATATATGTAAAAGCCAAAAGAAATCATAAATATGCCCAAGACCCCTGGGTATTTAATCCTCATCAATTTATAAAAAGTTCATAAGCTCCATTTATCACAGCAATACCTATAGTGAATAATAATTTAAGAGATGAGTCTATTATAATTGAGTACATAATGCGGCACGCTTTACAGTATTTTTTTGGATACTCATAGCTCAATACATATAGAATGACATTCAAAGCTCCATACACTATGAATATAATATTTATTACATATGAATTACGGTATAACACTAACATTTTTATAAATTAATAGAATAGCAGTGTAGTCATATATATATATATAATAACAATACCTAACATTACAATAGTACATAGTAAAGACATATCTATACTCACATGCTTAATAGCATTCATAATGAGAGAACTAAAATGTATGAATGTAAGGTATCCTCATATAATACATATATTAAATGTGTAACTGCCTTACATAATTAGGATTAACATGCTAAGGAATCTTTTAATGTATAATATTATATTATTTACCATCTAAACATCTATGAATATATGGTCAATCTATCTTTACTCTCAAGATCTCAATATTATATTAATTATTATTATTATCTCATTACTTTATTATAAGTATTGGTTATCAATATTACATCTCTGGGAAATACAATCCATAAAAATCTCCATATATACACTCCTCATTATTATAAATATTTGTATTCATCGACATCAATTCTCCAGAACATAACATCATTTGACCGACAGTAGTCAAACCCTGCACCACCAACCCATACTCCCCCTTACCCGTGAAACTTTCTACCAATTTCTTACTTTCTCTTGGTCATATATTCTAGGAAATAACCCTTACATGCTATCCAGAATTATTCCTTTTTTAGAAGAAACACCCTATGAAGCTTACAATGAAGCTTACAACATAATGCCAATTCCAATCCCTTTCAATGAGACTTATTCTAGAATCATATTACATAATCATTATCCTTATTATTTCTTAAACCATAAAACACTAAAATATATCTATAGCACAAGCCTTTCAGAAGACATTTGTAAACACTCTAATGACAATTATGTCTGTTTTCCCTCAAACCTCATACACTCTATAGACTATCAAAACTGCATATTATCAACCATACTTTCAAAACCCAACACTACTCATTGCAACTATAATACTTATCCCTATAAATTACCTTAGAATCTTAAAGTCGGAAACTACACTCTAATCTCTTTTCCTTCTCCTATATAGCCTCCGTTTCTTGTCCTAACACACAGACCAGCACAACCACATATGCAGGGGCACACGAGTCTTTAATTCTCGACCACACATCACGCCGAACACACACAACACATCCCTCAAGGCTGTACCCAATAACTCAGTATGCCAACCAAATATGAAAAACCTAAACTTCTTTTAAGTATCTCCACACTCGTCTCTAACAGACCAAACTGGATCTATCTAGAAGACCAACACCACACGAACTCTCTACCTCGCATCACCTAGACACTACCATAATTTCCTTCCAATATACACCACCTCCCTACTATCCTCCAAATTGAAATTAAAACCTTAGCACCGTATTGGGATGCTTCATCTCCACGCAACCACACCACAAAACAAACTCTACTAAACCCAGGAGTTAATAAACACATCACATATTCTTTTTCTATATCGGATTCTCTAAATGTATATTGTATCTCTCAGCAATTGTAAGGAATCTGCTATGCTTTATTCATCTAAGGAACTATCAGCTGCCCAACACTCAGAGGTAATGCTCACTGCAGCACCACTTCACGGCAGGCACACAACTACTGACTCTCCAGCTGCAACAACCGATCACGTCACAGCCAAAAGAGCCCCGATACCTGAAAACAAAACCACTTTACCCATTTAACGCCGGGCCTAGAACCCACTATCACTCACCACACACTAACACCTGAAAACAATTGCTCAAGCTGACGACTAACTATACATACATCCATATGCATTTATCAGCTGGCTCAGGGGACAACTCACTACTACACCACAGAAGCACTAACATCCATTATATTCCATAAGAAAGAAAAGATAGAAAAAAATTTCTTTCTATCTACAATTTGATTTCTCCCCTATGCCTCTCATAATCAAATAAACGTTACAATCAAGCAAATTTATCTCTTTTTTTTTTTTTTTTTTTTTTTTTTTTTTTTTTTCTATTTTATCATTTTTTTTTTTTTTTTTTTTCATCGCTCCATGCACAGCAACACTAATAGCCAATCAGCGCATCTCCGACACCACTACTCACACATCGCATCCTACACACTACCCGCGCCACACAACACAACCTTCCTGTATGATAAATTTCTTTTCAGGGTTGGCCAATCTCACATAACCATTATACTCACAACACGGACTATTCACATAATTTCCCATTTTTTATTCATATTCGATTCATTCTATCTGATACACTATAACACCAAAATCCACGACTAGCATTCTCTATACATACTCTCTATTTCTAATTATAACCGAATATACTGCCATTATTCTTTGATATTACATATAAAACAATTCCTGATAGTTATTTTTTATTAATTTATACATTAGAATACTACAGCTATATAATAATTTATATAACACTTGTCTATATTGTGTCTCTGTTATTATTATTATTTTATTATTATTATTATTTATTAAATTAATTTATTAATTTATATATATATTTATTTATTCCTATATAACTATAGATTCATGTATTTTTCAAGTATTTATATTATCTATTATTATCTCTCACGAGTAAATACATAAATCTTACACAGATTCTCTGTATTTCTTCATTAATTGGGGGAAAACGATGAAGTTCCCGATACAGGTAACTTTCTAGGTGGATTATCAGATGAAATAGCGCTGATGCCATCCTGGCATAGAAATAGGCCGACTTAGCTGGATTTGGAGAAACTCCTTCTTATTTATAGATTAGGATGTAACAACTAATGTGGTTTGGTGGATCGGCATTGCTGTCTAGCATAAGAACCGATAATCGGAAGGTAGTATAAATATATATTGTAAAAAGAGTCTCCGCTTTTGGAATTAAACTAGAGACGCCCGCAAATTACGCGGTATAGATTATATAGACACTATAAAGCAAATAATATACAAATAAAAACTTTGTGATTAGAATAAGTATATGGAGATATGTCTCAAAGTTAGTAAACTGAAAGTGGTTCGGAAAATAATAATGCAAGATGACAGCAGATATGCATTGTTGTGCATTATGAAGAACACTCAGAATGTGGCTCGAGACTATTTTATACCGTCTCATGTCATAATCTCATACGCTAAAGAAGTTTTCGGAGGAAACAAACGTCAGCTCAAATGAATGTGTAGCATCATACCATTGGAAAATGACTATTGAATGAATACAAGCATCTGATGATTAGTTAATGAATATATGAATTATATCCACATAATAATTGCTGCCTATATAAACAATGAGTCATATAACAGTAATCTAACGAGCGATCTTTACATATGAAAGATAATAGTATAGGTGGTATACTATTAATATATATGATTATCAATATCATATATAATAAACTCATATACTACAATATTTTCAAGCATGAGTGAAAACATGGAGGTGGTTCAGTATCATATATATATATTGTGGTGGTCAGGATGCGGGGAGGGGAAGATAAGTTAAATCATGGGGCCACATCCAACAATCGCTAGGTGAAGAAACGATAGATTACTTGGTGTGCTTACGAAACTCTGTTCCGCATCATAGTATTCTGGTCTGTAATGGATATGAAGATATTGCGCTCAGATTTTAATATCTATTTAATATATTTTAGACTGGGAAGTAACTATGGATTGGAAGAAATAGGTGGCGTTTAGGGTAAGTGGTTAAGAGGATGTGTAAGCTACCATATACTTTAAATAATTGTAAAACAATGATTTGAAGTAAAGTTAGTAGGTGAAGATAAAGAATAATTGTAATTTATAGTTACTGGATTTTATGGATTTGCAAAGCTAATAGGTTATATATACGTAATATAAGTATTAATATTAAGGGTAAGTCCATCTATTAGGCATAAGTATATTGTTGGTGGTAGGCTTCTGATATGGAATTACAATAAAGTATGCATGATCGATATTTATTATATTAATATTAATATATAATATATATATATATATATCATAATGATCTTAATTAGTTAATTATATATATATTAATAATATATATATATATATTAATATATAAATTTATATATTTAATTAATTATATATATATAATTAATAAAAATATATCTATATATATATATATTATAATATTATAATATATATATATAATATTATAATATTAATATATATTATAATATATATATATATATTATATATATAGTTATATATATATATTAATATATATATAAATTTATATTATATATATATATATATATATATTATATTATATATATATATTATATTAAGTATTTAATATTATAGTTATATAATATATATCTTATATCAATTTAACAGAGGCTAATAAATTGTTTGGTTATTCATAGGTCAAATAATTTTTATGATATTTGAGATAATTGTAACTTATATATAACTTACAGAACAATGAATGTCCTATCATGATAAATTTGCCTTTCGAATATATCCATAAAATGTAAAGTATATAACCATTATTTTAATCGGCCTTATTTATTTATTTATTGTTTGTATTTAATTTTATGTCAATGGAAAACGTGAATTTAAAAGTTGTATCAGGTGAAGTTGGAGAAGGAGATATATGATGTTTGTACTTGATTACGTATGTCTGTGATACATTGTTTAGTTAATTAACGAAACACTTGAGATAAAGAGTTAACGGACTTAGGGGAGTGATTTATTAATCTAACGATTAATCGATACTTTATTAAGAAAAATGATATGCTTTATTATACAATGAATTTCAAAAAATAATTAGTTAAAAAACTATAAAAAAAAAAAAAAAAAAAAAAAAAAAAAAAAAAAAAAAAAAAAAAAATTATTAAATTTTTTTTTTTTTTTTTTTTTTTTTTTTTTTTTTTTTAAAAGCACTAATTGTTTTTTTTTTTTTTTTTTTTTTTTTTTATTTCTCGATTATTTCGATTATCGATTTTTAATAACCTAAAAACTTTGACTTAAACAGTAAAGCATTAAAGCATTAAAGCATTAATGTAATATTGTGTTAAAAACCATTAATTGTAGTCGATGTCAAAATGGAAACTGGGGGCTTTACCGCAACTCGATGCATTGATTGAATGGTTATCCGGTGCTCCGATGCAATGTAATGCATCTAAGGTGTGTATGTAATATTCACTAAGTTGCTATACTCAATTAAATTCAATATTGATTTTTAACTCTAGGCTTATTTAGTTGTCTGTAAAGTACTAGTGTTTCAACTAATTAATATAAATATCTCTTTGTTTTAAGCAGAACATAAAGGGGGCAAATTAAATAGCAGGGGAAGGTAGGAGGCAGTGGGGAGGAGACTCGTAATACGAAATAGCATATTATAAGAAGCTATTCTCGAGTGTTTTTGCATTTTATAGAACACATGTATCACGCGTATTGTTTTACTGGCTTTAAGGTAATGTAAAAAAAAAAAATTAATTTGTATGTTTTAAACTATTAGGGAATTTAAGAGGGAGATTATTAGATATGTTTTCATAAATTGAAAATTTTATTAAATAAAATAGCATTAAATAATCGATATAAGCAGAAAAGTAGAAAAAAGTAAAGGTGTTTTTACATACTCTAAGTAAGCTATGGCTCAGAGATGTATGATTTTCCTACTCAGCGTGTGGTTCTTTGCGCGCGGTTCTTTGCTACGACTGCCTTTCGGTCTTCAACCGCTTTGCGAGGCGATTCGGGTCAATGGCCACGGCGGCTGCGAAAACAACAATGACGATTGGCAGGGGGCCTGCCTACCTACGATTGCGAAATTGCGGGGGCTCTCAACCAACCCTGCGTCGAACTTGCGATGATTGCAACCAACGAACTTGCGAAATTTGGCGGAAAACCAAAAACGCAACGATGGCGACGAAAGACGATTTGAAATAACATTACAGGCAAGTACGCAACGCTTTATAAAACAAAATGGCGGACGCAATGAAAAAACAACAAGGTTAAAAAAAAGGTCCATGAAAGAACATGAACAAAACTAAACTACACATACATAAACTTAAAAATAAATAACTAACGTATCTGAAAAAAAAGAGGGGGCTCAACCCCCTTTGGGGACCCCCCTTTGGGGTGAATCCCATACATAAAAATCAACCCAGGAAGTACGTGAGAATCTGGGATGACAAAACGATACCCTAAAAAAACACCCATGAACCTACGTGAGTGAAAAATATATATGACTGTACCGTTAGGTTGCCAGATTTGGCTGAAATCAAGATTTAGCTACAAATCTGTCCACCCCGGACTTGGACTTGGCTGTACCTTACTACTATATATCTGAATATATATATATATATATTATATATATATATTATAATATATTTATATATATATATATTTATATATATATATTATAATATATATTTATTTAGGCCCTGTTATGTTTTAAGACCTCCGTTCAGTTTTGAGATTTTTTTTAACATATTGGCTAGTATATGATCTAACAATGAATTGCAAAGTGGTCTCTGGATCATGTATTTCTAAACTTTCAAAATTTTTCTTATATGTCTTTCTAAATTACCATTTTTAATAAAATTAGCAAAAGAATATTCCAATATATTATCTACTTACGTCTCCTTGAGCGGTCGATTTACTATTTGAAATTTCAGCATATAAAAAGCTTATTACAAAAATCAACAAAAGCCAAAAAAAAAAAACAAAAAATGTTTTTTTTTCATAAATGAATAATCTTGAAGTAACGGCTGGGGCATATAAAGGACTCCGTTTGACGCACGAAAAAACCAATTAACGGTTGAGTACATAGGGACACTTAACAGCGTGTAAGGTAAGCTGCGTGCTATTGATACGGGTCCTGGTAGAACTTAGGTGGAAACATAATAATAAAAAAAAAAAAATTAGGTAGAGGGTGAGTAGAGATTAGAGAGGACGAGGGGGGTGCGCACGTGGAGACAGTGGTGCAGGGGTGTCTCATAGTTGACGCGCGGAGATGCGGCCTCGCTATGCTTGGGGATAAGGAGGCGTGTCGAGCTGTAGAGAGACACGTTGTCGTGCCGGGGGCGATCGGGACCACTGCTCGTGGCACTAAAACACACGGTTGCCTCGTTGAGCTTTAGCGCAGATGAGTATGTCATAAAGTCAAGAGGGGGGTTCCGGAGACCCTCCGCGGAGGGGGGAAATAGTCTACCCTGTCGTTCCCCGGAAGGCCGAGCGACCCCGACTCCTGCCATCTTGGTTTACCCTTGGGTATCTTCCTTTAGTTAAAAAAAAAAAAAATTTTAAATCTGACGGTGGTAAAACGTAACTGGTCCTATAAATTTTTGAATCATGTTTTCACCCCTTAAATTGACTGTTAGGAACATATACTAGAAATATAAAATATACAAAAAAAAATAAAAAAAAAAAAAAATCAAAACTGACGGAGTCGTAAACATAAACAGGTCTATATATATATATATATATATTATTATATATATAATATTATATTATTTAATTATATATAATATATTATATAATTATATATATATATTATATAATATATATATATTATATATATATATATTAAGCATATTAAAAATGGGATCCTCAGAACACAATATATTTTCTTGGTTAGAGAAGTGTCCATTTGTATATTTAGCTTTGGATTCCTTTGCGTATACATATGATGGTTTTTCGTAATACAAAGGAAAAATGATTGTTGAAAAATTATTCTTCTAAACGAAAGCCTTGGAAATGTCAAAGTGTTTTAGGACATTGTCAAAATGTGAGCTTAGTGTGGTGTGTGTTTTTTTTTTCTGAAGAGATATGAGTCCATTTTTATTTAATGCTAATAGTTTTGGTATGTAAGCTTCATTTTTTGCGAATTGAGTTCGAGTGGGTTCCGTTCTGTCTAATAATTTTAGAAAAACGGTAGCAATAGTAAATTGTTTATATTTGTTTAGTTATGCCATAGAAATGAGGATTTTTATGAAGAGAGAGAGAGAGAGAGAGAGAGAGAGAGAGAGGAGAGAGAGAGAGAGAGAGAGAGGAGAGAGAGAGAGAGAGAGAGAGAGAGAGAGCTATTCTTTGCTTCAGTGTTGTTGGTACAACATAATGATAATCTTTTTGATGATAAAAAATGAATCATTCAACTCTCTTTCCGATGGAATAAAATTTAAACCTTAGCCTAGCAATTGTCTTTTGGGCCTTTTCTTAATTCTTATCTTTTTCCTTAGCAGTTCGGAATCTCTTAAATTTCCAATCACTAATAAAACCCCACGATTTTTAACGCCTGAAATTTATGGTCTGCGTTGATCAACATAAGTAATGAAGGAAGCTCTTGTCATGATCTCAGCAGCCTCATTTGAGAGAAATGCCTACTTCCCTTTAGAGTCAATTAAATATTTAGTAGATTAGTGCCTGCAAATAAATTCCAGTATATATATAATATATATATATTATATATTTTATATATTATAATATATATATATATTATATATTATATATATATATATTATAATATATCATATATATATATAATATATATATATATATATATATAGCAATAACCTCGAAATTATTTAAACTATCAAATAAAATTTGATGGCTAAAGCCTCTTAATTTTAAATTGTAAGAAATTTAAATATAAAATAATGAAAATGACAAACACATATTTGTTGTTCTTAAAAATTTCTTAGGTTTTGTGGTTA
>JABUQX010073155.1:22500-56063 GCA_015478945.1 Trachelipus rathkii
TATATATATATATATTAATATATCTTTATATGTAAGAAAATCTATATAATGAAATATACACCATATATATATATATATATATAATATATATATATATATATATATCATTTTCATTCTCACCAACATAGCCTCAATCCCGAGATCAACTCAATATATATATATATATTTAATATTATATATATATTATATATTATATATTATATATATAATATATATATATATTTAATTATATATATATATATATATATATATACTATATTATATATATATATATATATATATATTGACATCATCTGTCGTCATAAGGGATATCTGAACAATTTACAATAAATTTTTCTGAGAAAATCAATAAAAAAAATCCAAGAAACGGTTCAAGCCCAAAATTCAATATTAAATAAATTAAGAGTCAAGAAATATTATAAAAAAAAATTCCTGTAAATGTTTCTCCGAATGATCAAAAATAGAGAAATCAATGAAAATATTGTTTCTAGAGTAAAATTGACTATTCGAACAGTTGTGGGCAATTGATTGGAGTTCCCTCGAAGAGGCGAATTACTACTGAAAATAAAAGATAATAAATGTCTAACTAAGATCATATATTTTTCTCATCTACCATCCCTCTAAATCCCCTCAAATCGATTAGACACAAAAGACTTGAATCAAAGTGTGGTGCCTCAAACTGATAAAGACCTCAATGATGTTCCTATATTATTTGCCATAATTGCAATTCTTCTATTTCATATTATTAAATTTAGTGTTTGAATACTCTAAAGTATCATGTATCCATAACAGAATAACATATATATATATATATATATATGACTATATATATATATAATATTAAATTTACTGATATTATCGATATAAATTATAATATTAATATTTAGTATTAAATATAATTTATATATCGATATAAAATCTATAATATTATATATATATATAACTGCTACAATGAAACTTTAGCATCTAGTGTCATCTTACTCAATGAATGAATTAGTTCTTAAAAACAGAATAGCATCTGCCAGGTCCTCCTTCATTTTTCCTCTAAGGTCTGATTTATAATACAGAGCAGAAAAAGCCGTTCATAACACTAACTTGCTTTGGATGTAGATCAATAACAGCGATTGAAGCTTCTTGTACAATGTCTGGATACTTATCGATGGCCTCTTCTAATTTAAGCTTCTAAGTTAAAGCAATTTTTTTAATTTCTTTCAGTGCAAAAAACAAATTTTTGCTCGGAATGGAATAATCTGTACAAATATAATCAAAAACCTTGACCTTTTTCTTGAACAGTCGAAGCTTTCGACTAAACTCTTCAATATCTAGGAAGCTTTTCATACTCATCTTCTGAGCTTCTGAAAAATGACTTGGAGAAGGTAGTAATGGGGATAGTTGTAGTTTCATCACTTACAATATGTGAAGATGTGTCCTTTTTTCTAGAAATTCTTGCAAACCTTTTAATACAAATGGTCCACGTTGCAAAGTGCAGATTTTAAGCTTTTTGTTTGTTGGAATTTCAATTAAACTTACCCCTTGTAGATACGGAATTAAATAGTGAAACAGCAGTTTAGTATGAGTACAATTGTCAATTAAGAAGAAATTTCCTTCGTACCTTGGAAGTTTTTTTTAATTTCTTACAAAGCATCTTAAATTATAGATGGTATAGAGGTTAAAGGTTAAATTCAGTAGAATATAATCCAAATTGAAACATAAGGTGCAGGTTAAAAAAAAAATTCGAAGTTTGCAATTGCATTTTGTGATGTGGACAGTCGCAAGTGGAGTGAACTTGTATGAAGTGAGTGAAGTCACTCACAGAGTCACATTTCATAACTTTGATCAGCTCAAAATTTTCTGATTCCAACTCTTCTATCTTGAAAGTCTCCACTCTGACCACTCTTGAATTACCGACATCCGATCCGACCTCCGACTCCGACTCCACCCTTTTTAAAAAATTAACCGACTCCGACTCCGACTCCCGACTCCACCCTCTTCAAAACTACCGCTCCGACTCCACGACTCCGACGTCCGACTCCGACTCCACAACCCTGCTACTAACACAGCAAAAATTCCTTTGCTTAGTAATAGAGAGTGGGCAATATTATCAGGCTGTGTAAACATTTTGAAGCCTTTTGAAGACATGACAAAGAAATTCAGTGAATCAACTTCAACTATTGGTGACATCATACCTCACATAGTATGGGCCGTTAAAGTTCAATCTTGCAATCAAAATTTTTGCTACAGAGTTTCTCAATTAAGAATGAACTCCTCATCTTCCTTTGTGAAATGCTCCCGAAGAGCAAAAGAGAAGTAATAAATATATGACTGAAATATAAAAGATGAAATATAGTAGATTTTATGGAATTGAAACAGATGAATATGTACAGTATTGGCACCTATGCTGAATTCCTAGGTATAAATAAAGGAAAGTTTTTTTCTTATCGCCTAAATAACGGAGAAGTAAAATTATTCCATTGCTAAAACTTTGCGAAAAGGTGGCAGTCGGAGAAGTCACAAATAAAGGCGAAAAAAATAGGGGATCACCAAGCAACCAAGTGGTGCACAGCAAATCATTAAAGAGACAATTAGATAATGTCTTACCGTCAGTAGTGATGATGAAGATGTGACTGATAATGAATCAGTGACAGAAATAGAAAAAATATCATAAAGAAAAGAGAAAGGAAAAGGGAAAACTCAAGGAAAAAACTATTAGAGTTTAGTGTTAAATTGGTAGTATTTATCTAGTTGGACCTCGCGAGCAAGTGTTGCAAGTGAACAACATTATTTAGCTCAGTGGTCGCATTTACGATGAGAAGCGCATTCAGACTTTGGGCGAGAATGCCAAAAAATACTTTTATTTTTGAATCATAATTTACTCATGATAAATTGTTGGAGTATTAGAAATGTGACTTCAAAGTTAAGAGCATAATTTTTTTTGTAAGCCACTTTTTCTGATGGGTTGGAGGTTGGGTCCTCGTTCCGCATCCATGGAAACTTTCAAAACTTCATTGAAAGGCCAAAACTCGCTATATAGTATATATATATATATATATATATATAATAATATATATATATAATATATTATTATATATATTATATATATATATGTATATATATATATATATATATTATATATATATATATATATATATATATATATATATATATATATATATATATATATATATATATCATTTTGTGCTGACATCCGCATCCGCATCCGCGCGAATGTGACATTAACATCCGCAATCGCATCTGCGGATGTAAAAATCTGCATCCGCATTCACATCCGCATCCGCGGATGTTGGAAATCTCACATCCGTACTCACATCCGCATCTGCGGATGTCAAAAATTTGACATCCGATACATCACTAATATATATATGAGCATATTAATAAATGGGATCCGCAGAACCAATATATTTCTGTTAGAGAGTGTCCATTTGTATATAAAGCTTTGGATCTTAGCAGTAATACACGAATGTTATTTCGTAATACCAAAGGAAAAAAGATTGTTAAAATTCTTCCAAACAGAAAGCCTCCGACAATGTCAAAGTGTTTAAGGCCATTGTCAAAATGTGAGTTGTTGTTTTATTTTTATTATTTATTTCTTTATTATTTTTTTTTCTGAGAATATGATCCATTTTATTCTGCTAAATATTATTGTATGTAGTTCATTTGTGATGAGTTCGAGTGGCTCGTTACTACCCAAACAAATTCCGACCGATTTTAGAAAACGGTAGTGATGGTAATTGTTTATATTTGTTTAGTTATACCATAGGAATGCGAATTATTTTTTTAAGAGAGAGAGAGAGAGAGAGAAGAGAGAGAGAGAGAGAGAGAGAGAGAGAGAGAGAGAGAGAGAGTTGGAACCGTATAATGATAATCTCTTTAATACTAAAAATGAATCATTCAACTCTCTTTCCAATGAAATAAAACTTAAACCTTTAGACTAGCAAATGGTCTTTTGGGCCTTTTCTTATTTCCTATATCTTTTTTCCTTAGCAGTTCGGAATCTCTTAAATTTCCCGTCACTAATAAATTCCCACGCTTTTCAACGCCTGCAATTTCTGGTCTACTTTGATCAACATAAGTAATGAATGAAGCTCTTGTCATGATCCCAGCAGCCTCTTTTCAGAGAAATGCCCACTTCCCTTTAGAGTCAATTAAATATTTAGTAGATTAGTGCCTACATGTAAAACGTATATATATAATATATAATAAATAATATATAAATATATAATATAATAATAATAAAATATACCTATATAATATATATATTATATAAATATATACTAATAAAATAATAATTTATATTATATAATATATAATAATATATATATATATAATATAAATATATAATATAATAATATATATAATAATATTAATATAATATGATATATATATATATTAATAAATATATATATATAATACATATAAGTATAATACATATATATATATAATATATATATAGCCTCGAAATTATTTAAACTATCAAAAAATATTTCATGGCTAAAGTCTTTTAATTTTTTAATTTATAAGAAATTTAAATTTAAAATAATAAAAATGGAAAAATATATTTGTTGTTGTTCTTAAAGATTTCGAAGGTTTAGTGATTATTATAAAAGGAGGAGGATCTTTAGCAGAGGCAATAAATACTTCGAAGTTGGAAATAAATAGTGACAATCTGATTGGACAGCGACATATGATGGTGGAGCAGAAAATAAAAATATTTAGAGCTGTTGAAGATGTAAGAAATATTCAGCTGCATTTCATGTTTGCGCATTGTTGTTCGCATTCATGTGGAGTACAACATTTCAGAAATTTTATTGGCATAGTGAAAAGAACTTTGTCCCTATTTTATAGGTAATCGAGGTGAACATCTATTTTAATAGATAAAATAAGAAAGATTTCCCAGAGACGAAACGGACAAAATTTACACGAATGTGTGAAACAAGGTGGGTGAAAAGTTACGATGAATTGTTACCTATTACACAAGTTTTTAAAGCATGTTCAAGATTTACAGGAGGATCAGATGGATCAAGATATTGGCCATTTCAAAACCCCCAAAATCTATTGAAATCCGTAATCATGAACGAATATATTATAAGTTTACTTATGATTTCAGCTTTATTTTCCTTCATTTATCCATTATGTACTACATTACAGTCTCCATCATATTATGACAAGCAAGTACTCTTTAATCATATTGAACAATGTAATTGTTCTGAACAAGAGTTCTCTCAACTACTGACTTTTCCAAGCCTTCGGAAGTTGCACTCAGAGACTTCTTTACTCGTGAGAACGTCGCATATAGGGAAACACAATGTCGCTGGTCAGGATCAAGTAAAAATAAAAGATATAAATCAATTGCGATTCCTTTTCTTGATGAATTATCAAACCAGTTAGAGACGAGGAAGTTCTTCAGACATAGATCCATAGTAGGGTTGGTCGAGCACCGCACCTCACCGCACTGCACACAGGATGAAGCCGCACCACGCACAACAGACCGCACCAAAAGGTCATTTTTGTCGCACTGCACTGAAACTCTGTTTCAATGCACCGCGCTCCTCACCACGCACTGCACCAGTACACTGGATTTGTGTGGCGCACCGCACCGCACCGACACTGGTGCGTCTGCCAACCCTATCCATACTACCAATATAGCAATGTGATCAGATATCTACGGCAAATGTAGAAACTCGTATCTTGACAATGAGGAATAGTCACCCCTCACAAGGATAGCGTAAAAACAGAACCTCCTACGTTTTCTGATCACAAACTGGTATAAGAAATGAAAATTAAATTAGGTAAGTTAGGTAGGTTAAGTAAGTTAGGTTAGGTTGTGGTAGGTAAGGTGTTAGGTTATGTAGTTAGGTTATGTACCTCTGTAGTCACAGTACAGTTTCTACAAATGCCAATCACAAAATATTTTTTGCCAATTTTGCAAATAAGTCTGATCTCTACAAACCAATTTTAGCATTTACATTTTTTTTAGCATTTTAGGCCATTAGCCTTTTTGTTTAGCATTAAATTTAGCATCTATCACAAACAATACATGCCAAAATACATTCTCTACCTGAAAAAAACATAGTTTTCTGCTCAATTCTAGAGCGAAGTGAAAGGCTAACAACGGGCTATAATAATGAGTCCTCAATCATCAGATACAGCAATATAAAAATGAAGCAAATTATCATCAGGTAGAGACTTAAGACGACGCAAGAAGGAAGAGACTTTATATAAGTATAATATATCATATATATATATATATATATATTAATATATAATATAATTATATAAGGATATATAATAAATATAGTATCGATATAGTATATAAAACATTAACTATACTATATATATAAAATATAAATATAATATATATATATATATTATTATATATATATTGGTCGTGTGATTGTGTGAGTACGACCAAGTCAAATCAGTTGGAACTATTTTAATGAAATACAAAATCAATGTATATCACATTCTTATTATATAAAAAATAATAATAATAAAATAAAATAATAATGAATAATAATGAATAAATAATAATATAAGATAATAATAATAATAAAATAAATAATAATAATAATGAATCAAATAAAAAAGTTAAAATACTTAATACTTATTAGTATGACATAAATTTTTACATTAAAAAAGGTAAATATAAAATAAAACACAATACATAGAGAAGAAATGTGGCTTCAAGGGCACTTTTATTATCCTTAACTTGTAAATCCTTCAATTCAGAAGAAGAAGAAGAAGAAGAAGAAGAAGAACGAAGAAGAAGAGAAGAGAAGAAGAAGAAGAAGAAGAAGAAGAAGACAATAAGAAAAGAAAAAGAAAAGAAGTAAGAAGAAGAAGAGAAGAAGATGAAGAAGAAGAAGAAAGAAGACAATAATGCAATGGCCTATCAAGGCTGTCCCAGGCAAATGAACAATCACCAAACAACATGCCAACTCCACAAACGCACCCAGGATGTCCAACCACTTATAGCAGAAACATCAAAGTCTACAACATGCTCATTGCTAAATCCACAAAGCATCTAACTTGCATAATATACACAAAGTCACAACTAAAATAAAAAAAAAATAAAAACTATATCTAAGGTTATACATGCTAAAAAAACTACAGCTTAATAACTTTAGTAACGTAGCAATTAACCTTAACTATTGTAACTAAAAAACAGGCAAATTTGGCTGTCAAAATATCATATGAATAACTCGAAACGCATCTATACTTACCAGTCCATTCTCAATGTTCAATCGAGTACAACTCAACAACCTCTGTGCCAAAGCATTCCAATATTTAACAACCCATAGTTACTGAATGCAAATGCTTTCTTATATTCAAATGGAATGCTTCTCTTGAGAGCTCACTAGTTATCGCCGCCCTGGGACCGAGAAATGTGCGCGTAATCCATTAAGAGAGAGTATGGTATTTAATCTAAAGAGATCGTAAATATTTGCAGACTGTATCATCCCCTCTGAGAATCGCCTTTCACAGAACACACTCTAACCTTCACCCTCCTCATGAGCCTTTACACCAAACCCAGAAATCATCTTGTGCTCTACTGCACCTCTCAGCAATCTAAGTTTTCCTTTATAAGGGCCAAACTTGCACAAACTATTAATGCCTACACATATCATATATAGTTAACTTTTACTTTCTTGCTCTTGTTGAAACAACATGCGCATTTATTATGGCCAGCATCTTATTAGCTTATTCCTTGCTTCCAAACTCTGATTAGTTTCTACTTTCAATAATAATAATAATAATAATAATAATAATAATAAAATAATAAAATAATAATAGAATAATAATAATAATAATAATAAAATATCAAGAATTAATAATAATAATAATAATAATAAATAATAATAATAATAATAATAATAAGAAGAAGAAGAAGAAGAAGAAGAAGAAGAAGAAGAAGAAGAAGAAGAAGAAGAAGAAGAAGAAGAAGAAGAAGAAGAAGAAGAAGAAAGAAGAAGAAGAAGAAAAAGAAAAGAGAAGAAGAAGAAGAAGAAGAAGAAGAAAAGAGAAGAAGAAATCTAGACTCTTTATGTGCTAGTATAATTGCATGTGTATACACATTGCACTTTTAAAATAAAAATCAAAATTAATTACCTCTCCCAGAAGGGTTTAACCCTGTCACTCCATCTTGAATTTAACTTCCTTTCTCTAGAATTTTTAGAAGGTCATGATTTTAGGTTGGTTTCTGAGGAATGTCCTGATTTTTTAAAGGGTTGAGTTGCTAGGCTTGTAGCCCTACCGTAATTATTGCAAACACTTATAATCAAAGTTATAATGAAGGAGGCTGCATGGCCAGGATTAAGTATTGTTGTATGATGAATATGATGACGGATATGATGAATAAAAATGCTAAATAATGATTAAATTTGGCTTTTGTAGGGATTGGAGATCTTAAATTTGTAAATTTAAGTGAACACAAAATAGAGGAAAAAAAAAACCTAAAATCTTTACAAAACAAATAATGAATGAAATATCAAAAGAATATAAATTGCTTTGTAGCAGAATGGAAGGACTAAAAAAAGGAAAAAAGTTAAAAAAAAAAAAAACTGTAAAATCTTTAGAAAATAGTTCAAAAATTAAAACAAAGGAAATAAAAATCAATTTTGGTTGCTAAAAAAAAACTAATAATCTATCAAACAAATACTTATTAATTAGAAAAGCTTTTATTTGAGACCTCATAGAAAATTTGTCATAGTTAGCTGTCAAAGGAGGTCGGATACTTAATGATCGTCGAACCGCTATTCAAGGTAAGTATTAACATAAAATGTATGGGAAGAATACCCCTTGGCGATAAATGTATTATCTCGGCATACAAAAAATTACTAAATAATTGAAGACAAATCCCCTGATAGAAAATTATATTACATCGCATAAAGGAACGAAGACGTCATAAAGAAAGCGTCTGGCTATTGTATTACGTCAAAAACGGACATGGCATTACATAATTTAATTAAGTGCGTTGGTGCATCGCACAAAAGCAGAAGCAAATAATAATATCGAAGACATTGAGGCTCAATCGATCTTCAAAATTCAAGTATAGAATTATCGTCTAATTGGATCCTCAAACAATTTATCAATAATTGTTTAAACGATTAATATATTCAATGTGGTTCATTAACTATAATTAGGGCACGTCCATCAAATCGGTCACAAAAAGATTTTCTAAACCAGATCTCGTCGTATTTATATCGTGTACATCCTCCCGCTTCCCCTGCCTCGCCCTCGCCGCCCCCTCCGCGCCGCCTCGCCTCGCTCCCCGCGCCCCTGACCCCTCCCCTCCCTCTCACAGTGCACCCCCGCACAATTCTCCTCCCCTCGCCACCTTCCCCTCCGCCCCGCGCGCCCCCTCCCTCGCCATTCACAAAACCAAATAAATACCCCCCCAACTCCCAAAATTTGTTTCCATAAACGGAACGAAATAAAAATATTTTTCATCGAGAGGGAAGAGGAAAATTGAGAAATAGCCAGGAAATAGGAAGATTAACGTGATTGAATTAAGAAGATTTTTAAATGTTAAAGACAAATGCTCTCGTCTCTAGGGACAGGAATGGGTCACTTTCCTCTCTCTCTCTTCTCTGCTCCTCTCTCTCCTTTCTCTCTCTCTTCCTCTCCTCTCCTCCTCTCCTCTCCTCTCTCTCCTCTCTCTCTTCTCCTCTCTCTCTCCTCTCTCTCTCTCTTCTCCATTTATAAGCCCTAATAAATCTTCAAAATCTTAAATTAAAAAAACAAAAATTCTCGATTTTAGAAACAATTTCAATCGCTTAAATACTGACAAATATTCATTTTCTTTATTTTTATTTTATTTCGAGTTAAAAAAAAAATAATAAGGAAATTATATATTTTTTTATCTTTTATTATATCCCTTGTGATACGACAAAAAGAACTTATCCGAAATGATTGAAAAATAACCTAATTTTATTATTATGATTATTATATTATATTATATTTAATATTATATATATTATATAAAAACATATAGATCAATATATATATATATATATATATATATATATCTTTATATATATAAATATTAAATATATATATAATATATAATATATATATATATAAGATATTGTATATATATATAAATATAGTAGAGTATTATATAATATATATATATATCTAAATATATATTATATTATATATAATATATATATATTATAATAATATCTTTCATTTAATTCTTCCACCGACAAGCCCTAATCCCGAAGATCATATATTATATATAATTATATTATAATATCACATATATAATATATATATATTATATATATATATAAATAATATATACTAATAAATCAATATATATATTAGTAATATATATATATATATAATATTAATATATATATATATTATATATATATATATATTATTATATGTATATTGT
Organism: Trachelipus rathkii; assembly: GCA_015478945.1. Classification (NCBI taxonomy): domain Eukaryota; kingdom Metazoa; phylum Arthropoda; class Malacostraca; order Isopoda; family Trachelipodidae; genus Trachelipus; species Trachelipus rathkii. The sequence continues at coordinate 32,921 of JABUQX010073155.1, forward strand.
AATATTTATATAGTATTACATAATATATATATTATAAATATTATAAATATATTATATATATTAATAATAATATATATATATATATATAAGATATGATATTCTAATTATACAATAAAATTTTATAATATATATTACTATATATATATAATAATATATATATAAATATATATATATATATAATAAATAATAATATATATCTAATCATTTCTTAATCAGACCGACATAGCCTCAATTCCCGAGATCATATATATATTATAATATATATATATAAATATAGTAAAATATTCAATAATATATTATATAATATATATATATATATATAAATATATATATAATAATATATATAATATCTATAATATTTATAAATAATATATATATATAATAAATATATATATAATAAATATTATGATAATATATTATAATAAAATAATATATATATATATATATATTAGTATAATATAATATATAATAGCATATATATATATATAATATATGTATATAGAGATATATATAATATTATATATAATATATATATATAAAATATATATATATAATATTAAGTGATGTAGCGGAAACCGAGTTTAGGAACTCGGGGACTCTACTAGTTTTGCTAACTCGGACTCGGTCAAACTTAGCCGAGGCCAGCAAAGTAGCAAGTGCTTGAAATTATTTTTACTTTTTTTTCATTTTTTTTTTTTTTTGTGGTCTTTTATACAAAAACTTTCTTGTGCTTGCATATTTGTATAAATTTAACATGTACAGAGACCGACGAGGTCAATAACCCAAAAACGACGATGCAATGCCATGTTAACTAACTTTAATTAGTGAAGGAATTTCTATTATGTTACACAAACCGCAAAATGTATTATCTATGAATAATGACGTCAGAAAGACGAGCCTCTGCTAATTATGACGTCATCTGATGTCATAATGAGTGATATCTGACAATTACATAAATTTTTCTAAGAAAATCAATAAAAAAAAATGCAGAAACGGTTGAAGCCCAAAACAATATTAATTAAATAAATTTAAGAGTCAAAGAAATATTAAAAAAAAATTCCTGTAATGTTTCTCCGATGATCATAGATAAATAAATAAAATTCTCCTCTTCTTCTCCTCTCCTCTGCTCCTCTTCTTCTTGTTCTTTCTCTCTTCCCTTCATCTTGCCTCTCTTCTCTCCTTCTCCGATGATCAAAATAGAGAAATAAATAAAAATATGTTCTAGAGTAATTCTAGTTGAACAGTTGTGGGAAACTGATTGGAGTTCCCTCGAAGAGGTGATTTACTACTGCAAATAAAAAAATTGAGCATTGCCCCAACAAAACTAATGCTCTGAGAATTACCATCCTCAAAACCTCAAACGTATTAGAACCAAATCTTGAATCAAAGTGTGGTGCTCAAAAACTGACAAAAGACCTCAATGCTGATTCCAATTGTCTTGCCATAAGTTCCAATTCTTTATCATATTATTAAATTTAGTGTTTGAATACTATAAAGTAACAGGAATCCATAACAGAATAACACTTTGCTGAAACATCCACTTCATCAAGCACTATTGTTATCGCATGTTCTAGTATCAAATATGTTTGCCTGACATTCAACTCGACAATTAATGCATTAATTTTATTTCATAATATGGGTTGGTCAAATTTATCTTTATTAATATAAAGAGGTAAATGGTAAAATTTACTACCCTGGTATGAGGTTTTGTTTCAAATGACTAATAGAAATGAATAAATTGTTATTATTATTTCATTCATCATAAAGTGCTTAAAAAATTTAATTGTATTGAAAATTCATTATATTTAACAAAAGAATAACACCTTTGGATATATATTTTTGAGTAATATCTATAACCTGAATGGCATTGCACTAAGAGTTTGAAAAGAGATACTATTTCTCTTAAACCTCATGTTGAATAATAATATGATGAAATATACAGCTCTCTCTCTCTCTCTCTCTCTCTTCTCTCTCTCTCTCTCTCTCTCTTCTCTCTCTCTCTCTTGGCATTCTTATCTCTCGTTCTCTCGTCTCTCTTCTCTCTCCTCTATTATTATTATTATTATTATTATCTATTATTATTAATTATTATTTTTTATTATTATTATTATTATTATTATTATTATTATTATTATTATTATTATTATTATTATTTTTATTATTATGCGAAATTATAATTAAAACCTTCGCAGAGAATCATCTTGAGAATAAGATGTAAATAAACTATTGTCATATATATATATATATATTTATATATTATTTTTGTGTATAGTGTATATAGGGTTTATATATTTATTAAGTTGTAGATAGTGAATATATTATATTTAGGGTATATGTTATATATATTATGTATATTATATATAGTATATAATATTATTATATATATATATATGTGCGTGTGTGTGTGTGTGTGTGTATGTGTGTTTGTGTGTGTGTACCCTGCGCTCAGTCTTGAGTTTTGGTCCATATAAAGTTATGAAGTATATTTGTAACTTTAACCAAACCGTTCTCTTATGGGCGTATTTCTGGTACACATCTATTAAGAGTTTGGAAACAATACCTTTAAGAAAGTTATGTATTCTAGGTTTATGTATACTAAAAATTGCATACATATTATAACATCATACATAGCTGTTTTTAGTCCTTTTTTCTATTATTTTAAAATTAAACTAACCAATGAGAATCGTTTCTTTCTACCGGTGGACATTTGTGCTAAATGGGAGAGGGATGAAGAAGCGAGAGTTCAGCCAATGACATCAGTGTTGTGAAGACATGTTAAGGGCATTGCTCGTACACGATCTTTATTTTATATTGAAATAAATATAATCTAATAAGGTGAATATTATCATAAAAATTAATATCCCTATAAAATATCTCTCACTTACGTTTCTTATTTAAGAAACGTAAGTGATTCTAATTTGATATAATAATATATAAATACAAAGAATGGTGAATAGAGATCTTAGTAGAGAAAATGAAACTAATAATACGTTCCCCACTCTGCAAACTGTTCTAGGAAAATTATATTATTAATGGAAATCAATTAATAAAAGAAATATTATTTGAGCATTGTTGATAACATGACATTGATTGTATAAAAATTATATATCTAATCAATATAACAAGAAGGGAAGTTAATAAAGAAATGAAAACCTGTCATCTTTTATATACTTTTCATTAATAATTGTACCTGGGGTGGTTAATTTGATTTATCTGCTATTAATAAAGAGATCATCCCTCGAATGAATATATATATATATATATATATATATATATATATATATATATATATATATATATATATATATATATATATATATATATATATATATATATATATATATATATATATATATATAGATCTATATCATATATGTATATAAATAATATAATTTATTATATAATATATATATTATATATATATATAATATATATTATATAATATATATATATTATAATATATACATATATATATATATTATTATAATTATATATTATATATTATAATATAATATATATTTTAATATTATTATTTATTTAAATTAATATTTAATATTTATTATTATTATTTATTTTTTATTATTATTTATATATATATTATATTGTTGTTGTTTTTTCTTATGTTTTATTTCAAAATAAATATTCATATTATTATTTAATATTTATATTATTAGAATTATTATCATCTTATAAGTATTCATAATATATATTTATATAATTAAATGAATAATAATGATAAGAATAATGTAAACATTTAAAAATAAAAAATATATAATAATAATTTAAGAGGTAATAATAAATTATTAAAATAAATCTACATATACTAGCATAAATTTAAATATTATAAATTAAATATAATAAATAATAAATGAGGATCTAATTAAGACATTAAATAGTTTAACATATTATATAAATAAAATATTATATAATAATAAATAATATATACATATTATATAATAATAATAATCAATAATAATTATTAATATAAATAGGTATTAATTACTATTATTACTATTTTAGAGCTACATATTCTAAGTAACTTAAATAAGTTATATAATCTCTTTACATTTGCTAAATTTACAAAAATAAAAAAAAATAATATAATATGCAAATAATATAATTTAATGTAAGTAATATATATTTAGTATTAATTTGTAAAATATTGTTGAATTGTAACAATGTAGTACTTTAGAAATGTTAAAATAAATTTTTTTCCTTCAAATACTTTCAATTGGCAAGAGAGAGAGATGAGAGAGAGAGGAGACGAGAGATGAGAATAGACGTATAGGTCAAAAGAGTACGAGATGAAGCATAGAGATAGAAGCTAGCCAGTAGAGAGAGATAGAGTTGAAGAGAGAGAGAAGAGAGAGATACGTCGAGACTGTTATACATGCGTAAAGTGGTGATCCCCAGGTATGTATCCTTCTGAACCCTTTTATTCTAATATAGATTACATATTCTTACTTCTAATATATAATATTTTTAGAAAAGATCTCTACTGATACAGTATTTTCTTGTTCTATGTAGATGATTTTGCACTTTGATTTTCTGATCCATAGCCTCAGGTTTATGTTTAATACAATTTAAATATGTATTTTAATATTTACAGTTAATGGTTACATTAACATCCGGTAGTAAGTAGTTTAATGAGGTCAAATCATGGCAGCCATTAACTGAAATATCACGGAAGTTGGCAAAATATTGCTAAAGACAACATTTTGCAGCATATGGTTATTTCCAGTGACTGTTGTCAAGGTTAGGGTTTTTTAGGGTCGGTTAGACTGTTTTTAAAGTCTGGAAGACCAATTTCGAAGGTTTTTAGCCTGAAATCCAGGTTTCAACCCCAAAAGGGGGCTTGTGACTCCCCTACCCCCAAAAGGTTCTTTTTTGATTCTAGAAGTTTTAAATTATAGAATAGGTCAATTTTAGATGGTTCTAATCTAATTTTACTGAGAGTGGATAATTTTTTATCTACTTTCCAAATCGATCGTTATATAATCGGGTTTATGATTTCTAACAGTGCCTGGCTAGAGATTATTACATTTTGAAATAACTATCCGACAGCGAAGCTCATCAGTATTAGTTATCTATTACAATCATTTCCGATATATATCGATTAGTATGGATAGATGAGGGCTAGTATGCTAGAGGCCGATGACACTTGCTGCGTTGATATATATATTCACTTTCCTCTTATAATGTATAATTACGGTACGTTTATAGTACGCTCTCACTATAAAGTGTGCATTTTACTATTGAGAGTCCAAGAAGGTAATAATAGAGATGAAAGAAAATATTATTAAATACAATCTTATCCATACTATTAGTACAATATAATATAATAAATATAAAAACAAAATATCGATCATAAAATATTATATAATAAATTATTATATATAATTTAAATATGGATATATAATAAAAATAAATAAATTAATTTAAACTTAAATATAAACAGTTAATAAATATTTAGAACTGAAGAATGGAGAACTGAGATTATAATATTTACGCATTTTATTCTGCCGTACAATAGTCCCCTCTGCCGCTGCGTCTGCACTTCACCGATACCGCAAACTCCACACGAGCACCTATTTATAACTGCACCGTGCTTATCGGTGTCTACTGTACCTATAATCAACGCTTCCCTAAGCTAAAGAGTGGAGATTTTGCTGTAACACTGTGGTATCCTTTCCTACTAAAACTCGCTGGACATCCCTTTGGGGGGTGAATAATATACCTCGTCGTAGGCGGATGTTAGGTGGGTGGTTAAATCCCCTTGGAGATGTAGTGCTGGACCACCTTGAGTAATGGAATGGTTATCGTAGAAGAATTTGAAGATTTGGTTTTATTTCACCTATATTTATATCAACGTATAAAGCATCTGTGGCGGGTAGCAAAAGTGTTAATGGTGTCGTTTAAAGCATTTTCTAATACATAGTAGTGTCAGGGGGAGCTTGTATATGACTCGTGGAAACTTCGGCACGTATTCTGACAGCGATGCAAAACATCTCTCGGCACTCTTGAGGATTATATGAGCTACGCACCATCGGGATGGTGTAGTAGACGACTGCAGCCACTCAGAGAGCATTGATTAATAATGGAATATCGAAATAGAGAGTAGAATTAAAAGAAGAGAGGAAAGAATGAAGAGAAAAGAAAAATAGAGAAACGTGAGTTAAGTGCGGAATCGAGAAAATTGAGTCAGAGTCGCACCAAGGCTTCTCCGGTGTCTGGAGCCGATAGCTGGTGCCGCAGTTTAAACCGTAAAATTAGTAATTCAATATTTAATTAATATAGGCGATGTAATTTGAGGTATCAATCTATCAAATTCTTTTATGTTAAGCTATGGTACGTGTATCAATTGATTATTAGAAGTATGTCCGTATCTCATAATAAGACTTCGAGAGACGCCTTCACATGCTTTCACTACACTGAGTTAATCCGACTGATAAAAAAGAGAAATTCTAGGATATGGCAGGAACCGGAAAGAAGCTCGGAGGCAATGAAAGGAGGAGGAGGAGGAGAAAGTGAAGAAACACCATGTCTCATGAAATGTCGGAGCCAACATGAGTCATCACACGATCACTGCCACCGGTCGGCTGCAAGCCGCGTACGACGGTGCTAAATTAGTAAAATATTTAAGTTTATATGATAATTGTTAATAAATCAATGTTGCTGTTCATATTATTGATTCTGTTTTCTAGAACGTATACTTGTTAGTTAATTTTGACCTATTGCACATTATTATTAAAAGCCTGTATCTTCCTAAAGTTGAAGACTGACAATTAATATTTTTCAAATCTCATGTTATATTTTTAGTTTGCTATTTTTATTTTTATAAGTTTCATTTGACATTTATACTTCTTTTTCATTTTTGACTTATTCTGTGTTTTGTTATAAACATAAAATACTATATATTTAACAACATTATTTATTTTATTTTATTTACTATGTAATATTTATTTTTTTAAATTAATTTAATTATTATTTTCAAGTATTATTTATATAAAATAATAATAAATATGATTTATTTAATACATTTTTATATTTATTTTCCGGGTAAAACTTTATATGAAAATAACGTATTTTGTTTATTTACTTATTACTCTTTTCTATCTTTTTCTTCATAGTGATTGATATTCTCGTTAGACTGAGAAAAGATATTAGTGTTTTTATTACTATCCTATTAGAAAGCAATTATACGTGCACGCTAATAAATTCAAATGATAAATCAGATTAAATATCAAATAATGACTACACATCAATAATAATTAAACGCAACATTAATACACTTACATCCAATCACAGAATCAAATTAATACCATAATTAATGATATACTATTATGATATGACCATTGATAGTAAATTTCAAATTGAGTAACAATTTTTATATAATATTATAATAACAAAAGACGAGAATGTAGAGAGTATGCTATGATTGTAGTATAGTAGATATATGTGAGTAGTTACAATTTAAGCGTTACTACCATCTTACAATATTTAAAATATTGCAAAACATTATGTATGATTATAAAATGGTTGTAATTCTTAAATAAATAGTGTGCGTTATTTATTTTATGTGTTAAGTAGTAAATACATAAATGATTATTAAAAATCATACGTAAAAAACAAACGCATTAGTGTTTCACATGAGTTAAGAGATGTATCTCTTGTTCAAACTCTCGTGCATATGCCAATTCAGTTATGTTATTAGGATTTTCTCAGAAAGTTATATCCACAGGTGTTATTCTTTGGCTTAATAACACGGGATTTTCATCTCTATGAAAGCTCTAATCGTTAAGCAGTGTATTTAATTCTTACTATTGCAATGATATCAAATTATGTCATTTCTATTTAAGTCATTTGAAACAAACTAACTTAGCAATCAATTGTAAGATAAAATTTTACCAAGTTTACTCTCTATATTTCCAACATTCTAACTTCCTCCCAACCCCTAATCACATGATACTACCTGATTCTAGTCGACATATAAACTTATTGATTCAGGAGTATATAATTTGAAATTATCTAATCGCTCGTCAAAGACCCTTCTATAATAGAGATAAAACAGCTGCGCTTTTGAAGCTGATAAAGCGCTAGTAAATAGTATATGTAGTTTAACTGACTAAAAGCCATTAAAGACATAGTAATAAAGTAATCAGGTGAGATTCTCTGAGATGAAAAGTGGAATGATTCAGACACTACAGCTACCTTTTTTCTGTTTATGGATTCCTGTTAATTAGGATAAAACCTCAATTATAAATGATAAAGAATGGATACTTATGGCAAGATACATTGGAAGTCAGGCATTGAGGTCTTTTTTCATTTTTGAGCCCACACTTTGATTCAAGATTCTGGTTCCTAATAATACGGTTTGAGGTTTGTGCGGTGGTAGATGAAATATGATCTTATTAGACTTATATCTTTTCTTTGCAGTAGTAATCACTCTTCGAGGGAACTCCAATCAGTTTCCCACAACTGTTAACTAGATTACTCTAGAACATTTTTTTTATTTTCTATTTTGATCATCTGTATATAGACTTTTTACGGAATTTTTTTTTAATATGTTCTTTTTGACTTCTTAAATTTTATTTAATTAATTATTGTTTTGGGCTTCAACCGTTTCTGCATTTTTTTATTGATTTTCTTAGAAAAATTTATTGTAATTGGTCAAGATTCATCATTCTGACCTAGCTGACGTCATAATTAGCAGACGCTCGTCTTTCTGACGTCATTATTCATCATGGATAATATACATTTGCTGTTTGTGTAACATAATAGAATTCTCTTCACTATTAGTTAGTTAACATGGCATTGACAATCGTCGTCTTTTTGGTGTTATTGACCTCGTCGGTTCTTGTTACCTCCCACCCTCCATGTATCTGATTTTGAATGCTAATTGATCTATTTGTATTACTAATTGCAATCTAATTTTAAATACTTTTAAATATATACTTTTAAATACTTTCTGAAACTATTGTATGCAATAATTTTTTTTAGCGATGCAGAAATATAAAGGAAGTCGTAAAGATCAATTAAACCATTGCAATTGATTAAACAACTTCAAGAGAAGTTATTACATTGGAAATGTCAGAATAAATAATCACGTGAAAGTCTGTCAACTAGATACACATAGTTTATTAACGAGTCCGAGTTATAGCAAAACTAGTAAGAGTCCCAGAGTCCTAAACTCCGGCTTTGTCCGTACATCACTAATATATAGATATATATATAATATATATATATACATATATATTTATATATATTATATATAATATATATATATATATATTACCCGCTCTACTATACTGTCCGATATATATATGTATATATATATATATAAATATAATAATATATAATATATATATATATATCATATATACTCACTTCATTGAATCTATATTGATCCATTATGATCACTATTTGAAGTACCAAGTCAATATTTCGGTGAGTATCGAATTTGTTAATTATAGTTTACAAACTAATATAATAAATTCAAGTTTTTTGAGAATAAAATTAATCACATATGTAATAAAGTTGAAATTAGTTTATCTGAATCCAGTCTAAAGACTATTTACTTATACAAGAATATTAACTCTAGTTAAAGTTAAAACTACACTACCATATATTTACCCCTACCAACTCACTCCATTGAACTTAATCGTATTACTATTGATCTTATTATGATCTCTTATTTGATATTATCAAATAATCATATTATTCTAGATATCATTTATTCTATATAACTACATTAAAAAATTAAGTATTCTTATACTGAATATAAATAATTACAATAAGTTAATAAATATGATTAGTTTACTACACTAAACCTGTAATAAGTACAGTAAATCTATAAATATATATGATATATATATATATATAATATGATCCTCGGGAATGAGGCTATGTGGTGATAATGAATGAAATCGATATAATATATATATATATAACAATAAATATATAATATATAATATAACATAATATATATATCACATAAAATATATAAAAATATATATATATAATATAATATAACGTGTATAATTATACTAATATATATATATATATATATTATATAATATAATATATATATATATTAATATAAAAATACATATATATACTATATAATTATATATATATATATATATATATAATATGTAATATAACATATATAAATATATACAATATCATATATAATAATATTATATATATATAATATAATATATATATATATACATATATATATAAACAATAATTAATATATAATATTATACTATATACATATATACTAAAATATATTTAATATATATATATATAATATATATATATATATATATTAATATTATATCTATATATACTAATATAATATAAAATAAATATATATAATATGTATTTCGTGACTGGAGGACTCATTGGTGAAAATTAAATGAAAATGCAATATAATACTAATAATTATATATATTTACTAATAATAATATATATATTAAAATGACCTATTCTCTTCTTACCTTCCACCCTTCCATGACCTATTGACCTATTGATCTTATTAATAATCTTAATTGTATTCTAATTGAAGTATCATAGTCATATTTCTGAAGTATCATTTTGCTAAACATACAAAAATAGTTCTTTAGTATCACTGACCAACGAATATATGCTAAAGTAACAAGTTTTCACATCAATAAAGCTAACAAGCATAAGCTGAACTAAGAATTTTATGTATTATCTAAAAGACAAACTAACATACATTTAAGCTACATGAATAAACATGCATATCAATTATAACAAGTTCCATATTACCATAGATAAAATAGTATACTAACATTTGACCATACAAATAGTAACTTTTCCCTTTTTTTCTAAGCATATCTTATATACATATTCAATGTATAATTATTTACTAATTAAGTGTGATAATATTTATACAAAACTATTTTCTCTCACATTAAACCTATACCTATATTTATCATATTAACTTGACCACGAATTAATATATATATGCTAACTAGTATACAAGTATTTCAACACTCAGGAAAGCTTAACATATATGAATTATGAACTTGTACTAAAAATATTAAATATTGATTAAAATTATTTGTAATTCTATATAAGCATATAACTCGAAATTAAATAACTTTTTAACATTTAAACATAATAGTTTACTATAACTTATAACAACAAGTTAAAAGTAATACTAACAGTTTGCCATACAAAAGTAACCTTAATTTACACACTTTTATTCAAGCTATATCTCTAAACAAATCAATTGTTTAATTTTATACCCTCATAACATAGCTAATAATTTATTATCAAAAAATTATGGATTAACCTTCACATAACTTATCGTACGACCAACGAATAAAAATGACTTAACATAATCAAAATAGTTCATCACATCAAAGTTAAAAGGACAAAAAAATTTAAATTAAATCATAACTTTGAGAGCTTTAATAATTTAATGTTACATACATTCTGATCTTTATAAATAGTGCAAAATAGTAATATGAAACTGATATATCATTCAGCAAAATGTTCTCTGACTTAACAGATTCCAGTCAGAAAGGGTAAATTATATAAATAAATTATAAAAATAAAAGTAAATTATATTTTAACTAATATTATGATTCAAGTCATATATTTCTTTGAGTAATATTACTTTCAATATTTGTTCATTTTTATATTATAATGAAACTATAAATGATAAACATATAAAAGTAATAAAACAACAATGATTTATAATTTTCCTTCGAATAACTATCATATACAGTGCATCATATATCGTAAACGATTATATAGATGCATAAACACATATCTAGCTATATACTATTATACACATCAAAAATAAGAAGCTAATCTCATATTATTACTTTTGTACCTAAGATATATTTGTAACAATAATTCGCAAGATGTTAACCTTAGGCTGAGCGCAAATATCTAACAATACATTAACGAAGTGATGAGCAGAGAGTTAGATAGTCGGTAAGAAGATAACGAGAGTAACGAGTACTGAAACAGAAAGACGTCACGAAGCTACGAGACTTGTTTACAGAGACAAAGAAGATGTACGTAGATAGAGATAGAGAGAGTTGAAGTAGAGCATAGCGAAAGATTCATATGTGATGAAAGAGTTAAGACATGATGTTACGCAAAGAGCTAGATACTTACGTTTACAAAGAATATTAATTCTTATATCATTACTAACGCTTTCATCATAAATCCATTAACATGCTTATTCACTCACCCTCACTACCATATTGGAATCTATAAATCATATATGTATCAATACAATCTAACTCTAGACAATAAACTCATTTTATTGTAAGAGTTATATCCTGCTAACGAGTAATAGCAGCTAGATAATATTATCTGGATATATGGAGTGAGCGTGGGGAGCATACGATATAAGAAGCGTAAGCTAGGTTGCAGGACTGTTATTGAGAAGCAGTCTGAGCGACGATAGGTCACGTGTTAATTCCGTATGAGCGTTCAATCGTATGGGGCGAGGGGCACTGATTTGAGGAGCAGAACAGATTGTGTCGAGTGACGAGCACTTGGGCGCTAGACGTGTGCGAGAATGGGGGAGGGAGACGAGGATATAATTGCAAACATAGCGAAGAAAGTGTGTTACGTCACTCAGAGAGAGACTAGAAGTAGGAGCATAAACAGTGCTATTTATACACGAGCCCTCAGCTTTACACAATGACAATAATATGCATAAATCATATTACAATATACAATATATATAACGAGATTAAGTAGCACAGATCATAACCTTGTAAAACTACAGAATAACTTATTGCATCGTATAGGACGATCAACTAAAAACTCCTAAATATTATGAACCACTCCAGTCTATATCGATAATTATTGACTAGGAAATGATATCTACTAAACAATATTAAATTACGATAAAGTTTCCTCTAGTTTTATCAATGGATAAAAGTAGTACACACATTGCAGTACGACTAATAATATCTTACTAATTTCGATAAACTTTCCATCGTCAATAGTTCAAACGAGACATTATGAGCGCTCTATAAATTTTTGTGACACTTAGCGCGAAGAATAATTATTATAATTAATTCCAAGACTCTTTTTGCTAACGAGAGCAATAAAAGCCTTAAAACTTAATATTTCGATCATTGCAGATTACACGTTTATTATACACTGACTGATAATAACTAGTGCGGAGACTCGCCTATGCGTTTAATCTTACGTTCATCGTATCTTTGAGCTGGATAATACATTATAGTAATTTCCTAAATACAACGACGAGCATTATGCTAACTTACCTAATTATTAACATAGATCAAAAACTTTATGATTTAAAGTTTAAAATTACCCCCAAGCCAAATTTCTTCCCATATTTTATGTTATCTCCTAATAGGTTCGACGTATAAAATAAGATAATCCTCTGTATGCCCTTAACTGGATCCCAGATCTAGGATAACATTACTGATAACACTAACTTTTCATGAAGTCATCACATATTAAGACTTATTACTCCAATTAACACTAGTTTATCATAGTGCTATATGCATAGACTATCTTACGTTTGTCATTTTTAGTTCAATAAAATTTGATTATTATTATTTCCTTTGTTTTAATATTTGTGTAGAACTAATTTATCATAATATGCACCTATTATATCATCATACCAAGCTATGTTATTTTTTTTCACATGACTTTTTCGGCATAATTTACGTAAGAATAACCATCCAGTCTCCTCTAACAAATAAGCCAAAGTTTTTTTAATTTAACTTACTTTGAAATTTCACGATTACATCGTCTAACATTCTAAATGCACCTGATTTGAGCTAAGATATTATGTTAGGTTGTTATTATTTCTCTCTATTTTCGTTATACACAATACTTATACAATTTAAAGACTCTCCAATATCGAATATAAACATGTAAGCATATATTTATAATACAAACTGTACACTGTGGTATTAAAGCTATTCGGTATATAGTGATTACCAGTCCCACTATCCGTCATCATATTCATCATACACCAATACTTACAAATGTGACCATCAGCAGAACCGCTTATCATAACTCTACCACACTTTGTATCTATAATCATAGCTGTCTAAGCTGATAATTTCGTGAACGAGTTAGTGAACATCTACGAAATGCCTAGCAACTTACAACAACATATAAAGTAATCAGGACATCTATTACTAGCAATACTAACCTATATAACATGACCTGATACTACATAAATTGCGTAAGAGAAAGAGTAGATGTAATACACATTGCAGAAAGTTTATTGGAGCTGTCTAGTACATGATAACCCCACTATAGTCATAGCACAAGAGAGGCCTAAGCCTTATATTACCTATATAACTTACCAACGATAGAGACATAAACAATATCTTATACTATTCAGAAAAGTGCCATAATACTATGATAGTTCACCTAAACTCAAGCATATGACAACATTCATAACATAGTACACGTTATCGTACATGATACATTCTGGCTATTCATATCTATTCTAAATCACTTTATACTTCTTCCCTTTAATGCCTTTTTATTCTTCGTTTCTATCGTTAGGTGCTCTTACTCGTTACTCTATCTCTCTCTCTGTTACGTTTTCTTCTTTGCTATACTAAATATGATGATTGTTGCTACTCTTCCTCCTTCTCTTTCTTCTTTACTTCTATCTTCTATCTTTACTTCATCTTCTTCTTCTTCTTCTTCTTTTACTTCTTTCTCTTATACTTCTTCTTCTATTATTTATATATTATTATATTACTATTTATTATATTATATTATAATTCAATCTTATTTATTATTATATTAATTTTGATTTAATTATTATTATTAATTAATTACTTTATACTAATTTTAATTGTGAGTGATGTAGATATATTTATTATATTATTTATTATAGTATATATATATTCATTTATAATAAATTTATTATTATTTTATTATATTTATTTGAAAAAGTATGCTTAATTCAAGGTTATGGTAGAGACAATAGGAATTAATAAGATCTAAAATATCTTGAAATGTCAAGTTGGGTGTGCCAATAATTCCGAGTATTACTATTCGCTATTGGTTATTATTTACAAAGAAGCAGAGGACAAATGTTTGGTAATAATTAGGTTAGGTTAGGCTTAGGTACAGTTAGAGATTAGGCTATTATTAATAGAGGTATTTAGTTGAGGTTAGCGTTCTAGAAGTTGTAATAAATGTTTAAGAGTTAGGTTTATAGGTTAGGCGTATGCGAATTAGGGTTTGGCCCCCGTTATGTTCAAAGGAGGATTGAGGCTTACTACGCCCTATGAATCTCTTAACCTCGGTTTAGTACACGCGTGACAAAAGTTAGATTGATACCTAGGCATAATTCTTGAGGTTATGAAGGAATAAACAAGACTATATGAAGAGAAGACCTTGAAAAGGAGTTAGACGGAAAGTTAATTTTAACAATAGTAGTAAAGATGTTTGCGATTGCGTTGTCAGAGAGTGTGTGTAATTGAGATTGTATTATTTTCGAGTTCCTCTGCTAGTAGATCTAATACGTCTCTTGTATACATGAAGCTGATAGTGAGAACCCATAAATTATATTTTTATCATTGGTACAGTATAAGTAACGGACTGTGTCACAGGGGGTATAAATATAAGATAATATAAAGATAGAAATGCATGACCATATACTATTGATATTAATAAGTAAGGCTATTCTAGTACAGTATAGTTGACTCATAGGTAGTTATGTTTAAATATTAGTAGGGAAGTAGGTATATATGTACCACAGGATAGATGTATTGAGTGTTACTAATCACTCGAATTGTGCAATGATTTGATGAGTGGTCCTGGATTAATGTCATAGATGGATGGTTTGGTATACAATTATAGGTTAATTTGAATATTTTTAATGAATCATATGGACTCAATAATTGAGCTCTACTTATCTATTAGTTCCTATATAGGTGTAGCGTTTAAAATTAGGTTAATATTTGCAGGTTATTTACTTATACAGTCTATTAAAGTAATGTTAGTTATTTTTATTTTTATAGCATGTATAATAAAATATTTATATAGTTTTTAATTTTTTTTTTATAATTATTAGTTAGTTACACTTATATATATATATAAGTTATAATTTGAGACAAGCTACTAGGATTGACTTGTGGTATTGAGAGATGTGTTATGTGTTTTGGTGTGTGTGTGCTTGCATGTTGAAAGGTGTAACTAGCCAAGAATGTGTTCGATCAATTTTCACCGATCCACGAGTTCTTTGCCTACGTATGGGGTAGGGAGCACCATCGCCTCCCTTCCGGGGTGCACGGCCATCGTGAGTGTGTTGTTTATCTGACGTGGTGTTTTGGTAGTTGGTGTCACCTCCTAGTAGTGGGAGTTTGCGGAGTGGACGTATTGATTGCGGGAGTAAAGCCATATGGCTCGCAAATATTTCAGGTCTTTGCTTTGATGTTGTGTTTTAGCTTCTATGGTGTGAGTCGGGTGTTACTCGGTGCTTCTGTGTCCGCTCGTCTGGGCTATTGGTCGCATTCCAGCGCGGTGTGTCATCTACTGCGATAAGCTTCTAATTGAACTTACTTTTACACTTTTCACTTTCTTATTCTTTCTTCTTCATTTCTTCTCTTTTTTCTTTCTTTTTCACTTCTCTCTTATTCTTTCATTTCTATTCTATTATCTTCTCTCATTTATTTTCTTCTCTATCTTCATTTCACTTTACTTTTTCTTATTTATTCTTTACTAACTTTGTTTTAGTACATCTTGTTATGATTATATTATATAATTCGTTATTCATGTGTGATTTCTATGGTGTAATCGAATAATACGTTTCTACTCCTATTTTTTATTATAATTAAGTATTATTTTACTTTACTATTATTTTATTTGATTTATTTTTTATTTTATTATTTTTTATACCAAATACTGTCACCCCTTAATGAATTTAAATTTATTAAAAGTTCCTCTTTTATTGTGACAGAATTATTTAATTAAAAATTGTTTTCGGATATTTATCTGAATTTTAATTTTTTTATTAAATTTATATATTTTTTTCAGTGTTATTCTATGTGTGTTTAATTATTTTTTATATTTTATATATTTTATTATCATTACTTATTTATTTTATTATATTTCATTTATTTATTTATTTATATTGTTTAGTTTTTATATTATTTTGATTTTAATTATTCTATTTGCATAGAAATAATAACACATTGGTAAAGGTCTATAACCTTTTAGAATGCTCAGAAAGACCTAACTCAGCCTGTCATTTAACATCACCTACTTTCTTCTACAGATAAAATTTTTCAATTATCAAAAATATTTATTTTGTCAAAAAAAATTGTATTATTATAATAATATTAAAACAATTATAATAATAGGATACATAATAATAATATAATAAATAATATAATAATAATAATAATAATAATATAATATAATAATAAATAATAATAATAATAATAATAATAATAATAATAATAATAATAATAATAATAATAATAATAATAATAATAATAATAATAATAATAATAATAATAATAATAATAATAATAATAATAATAATAATAATAATCATCATAAGGGAATATATTTAAGCAGAGGGGGCTTCAGCAACTAGCCCTCTCACTACTGTCCGTCCAGTGGTTAAAGGTTTCAGTTAACAAAAGCAATTGTGTCGTTTTCCCCAAGATGTCCCACAAATGATCCCCTCTAATGTAACAATGAATGTGAAAGAACTCGTATATACACACAACCTGACAAATAATTCTTGTATTATTTTTAATTAATGGTTAAACTTAATTGTAAATGTTAAACATATTAAAGGTAAAACAGAAAAACCCATGGTACTCTAAAAAATTTCGGAAATGAAAAGTGAAGATCAGATAGAATTCTATTGCAACTTTGTAACTACCGCTTGGTCAATCATAAACTTAGCTTTTAATTCCTCTCATAGATTAAAGCACAATCTTTGATCATTAACAAAACCAGGGAATTAGACTCACTATTGGAGTTCTCCTTTGTAGAAAAGAAGATGAATTCTTAGAAGTTGAACCTAATGTAATGTCATTAATAATAAAATAAAATGTATGGGACTAAATATATAATGCAAGTGCAAGATTATCGAAATATGATCATCTCACAGGATTTTTTAAATTAAATATGAATTTTTTTCTTTAGTCATATGAACCTTGTATAAATTTAATTACTGTTACGTCTTAACTAATAATTAAAGCTTAAGTATTGATTGCTTTGATTATTGTTTAAAATACACGTCCAAAAAGCAATGCATCGTCTGTAATAATTCAACACAAGGTTTAAGAGGAAATATATCTTTTTCATACACTTAATTGCAATACCAGGCAGGCTATAGATGTTACTCAAAAAGATGGATTCATGGGTGTTATTCTTTTGTTAAATATAATGAATTTTCATTTCTATGAGACTCTAATCTTATAGTAGTGCATTTACCTCTTAACTATATGCAGTATACAAATTATACATTTCTATTAATCATTTAAAATAAAACCAGATGCCAGGGTAATAAATTTTACTATTTACTTCTTTATCATTAATAATTAATAGATAAGTTTTACCAACCCATATTATGAAATAAAATTAATGTATTAATTGTTGAGTTGAATGTCAGGCAAACATATCTGATACTAGAACATTCGATAATAATAGTGCTTGATGAAGTGGATGTTGCAGCAAAGGGTTATTCTGTTATGAATTCCTGCTGCTTTAGAGTATTCAAACACTAAATTTAATAATATGATAAAGAATTGCAACTTATGGCAAGACAATTGGAATTAGTATTGAGGTCTTTTGTCAGTTTTTGAGCATCACACTTTGATTCAAGATTTGGTTCTAATACGCTTGAGGTTTTGAGGATGGTAGATGAGAAAAAAACTGATTTAGTTAGACATTTATTATCTTTTATTTGCAGTAGTAATTCACCACTTCTAAGAAACTCCAATCAATTGCCCAAAACTGTTCAACTACAAATATTCTAGAACATATTTTTATTGATTTCTTTATTTTTGATCATCAGAGAAACATCAAAGAAATTTTTTTTTTAATATTTCTTTGCTTTTAAATTTACTTAATATTGTTTTGGGCTTGAACCATTTCTGAATTTTTATTTTATTGATTTTCTTAGAAAATTTTATGTAATTGTCAGATATCCCTCATTATGACGTAAGATTACGTCATAATTAGCAAACGCTCGTCTTTCTGACGTCATTATTCATCATGGATAATATACATTTGCTGTATGTGTAATAGAATAGAATTGATACACTGATTAAGTTAGTTACGCATGACATTGACCTCGTCGGTTCTGATGTTATTGACCTCGCCGATTTTGTACATGTTAAATTTATACAAATATCCAAGCACAACATTATCAAATAAGCTTATTGTAAAAAGAAACCAAAAAAAAAAAAGAAAAAGAAAAAAAAAAAAAAAAGGTTAAAATATTCGTGCTCTAATACTTAAACATGGAGTCGACTAAATTTAACCGAGTCCGAGTCCAAGTCCGCAAAACTGGCATAGTCCCCAAGTCCTAAACTTGGAGTCGGTACATCCCTAATATATATATATATATATATATAGTACTATATATATATTACTTTATATATAGTATATATATATATAAGGTAGTATATATATATATAGATATTAGAGTATTATATATATGATATATTATATATAATATATATATATATACGATTAGTTTTATATAGTATATATATACTATATATAGTATTATAATTATAGTAATAATGAGATAATATGAAATCGTATATAATATATATCCGTTAGAGTAGGAGATGAGCTAATATATAATACTATAATACTATATAAATTAAATATATATATAGATGGATATATTCAGTGCATAGATGGATATATTTGCATATATAGGAAAGATAGTAAATTAAAACCTATCTGACAATTGATAATGTAGATAATAGAGATATATATATATATAGGTAGTATATAATATATATATAATATAGTAACTATATATAGTATATATTTTATATTATTTATATATATATATATATATAGTATATAATAATAGGAATTGGTTAATTTTCAAGATTTCTAATCAGATGACTTCCTAATTTTGAGATCTACACACTTGATATAAAATAAAAAAAATTTAAAAAATATAAAATATTTTTTTTTTATTTTTTTCTTTTTTTTTAATCGAAATAAAATTAAAAATAAAAGAAAACTTTGAAATTTCTTTCAGGATATGTATAAGCACGAATTGAAATGTTTCTGAGAGAGTGTGAGAAATTTGTTTTTTAAATTGAAAAGATTTGAGATTGGTGAATTAGTTGAAACAAATGATTGAGATGATGAGAGAGAGAGAAGAGGAGAGATGAGCGCGAGAGGGAGATGGAACGATTGAGAGGATGAGTGTGCTGCGTGAGCGAGGAGCGGAGAGGATGTGGAGAGAGAGGAGTTCGTGAGAGGAGGAGAGAGAGCAGAGAGAATCTTTTATATTTACTTACATTAAATTCTTCCCCAATTGCTCGTTCTAATGTTCTTTTTCTGAGAAATAGTTTATTGTTGCGTTCGTCGTAGATGAAAATAATTTGGTTAGGAGGAAGGGTTGGAGAAGTGAATGAGCGAAGCCGGTGGATGGGAGGACAGAGTAGGAATGAGTTCACGAATATCAGAACAATAAATACGGAATCATGGGCTGTGGAAGATGTTTGTTACAATTCGAGAACGGACTGTTATGGCGCCCTAATGTAATAATTATGAACCGAAATCCAGTGTTGAGAGATAAGTAATGTTTTAAACCAATTATATATAAATTGATTGAGGATCACAATATAGAACGATAAGTGTCGGAGGTGACTTGAGATTTTGGAGAGAATGATCGGAATAGAGGCCGTGCGAGTGTTCTATCAAAATTAATATACATATTTCTTATAATATTAAGGAGTTAAGTAGAAGAGCATAACACAAGTCGAAAAGATTAAATTTAAAATTACTGCAGAGTTGCATCCGATGGTCCAGAGGGCCGTCATTTTGACGTCATAAATAGCAGACGAGATATTTTTATTAGATGCATGGCACCCGCGGAAGACGTGTCGTGTTATTGATAGATAATATTTTCAAATCAGGGCATTATGTTCTGCAATGTTACGTTTGTTAGGGTTCATATTGTACGAGATACGAGTAAATTTATAATAAAAATGTATGTAGTACTAGACAGACCCAGATAAACTACACTATTATGCCACCAACAAACCAAATAGTTCTCAATTAAATTTAGATATATGTTAGATTATCATTAACCTTTAAATAGAGCTTCTAGACGATATAAAAAACAAACCGGTACGACCAGATATAAAAGTTTCGCAGCGTCGAAATGCCAAAGACTAAATTAGATATATAAAAAAGAAAGAGACTTATGAATTAATCTGGAGCACGGGGGCAACACACGCAGACGGACGGAGTTAAAAATTATCCTAAAAAAGTCAAATTCTACAGACATACGTCCGATAACAATGAAAGGTCGACAATTAGGAATCAAGGATTTGGAACCACTAGCTGATGAATAACGGAAAGCTAAAGTAGAAGAACAAAGCTAATATGGGCAAGACTAGATTAAATATTTTATCCTTAATATTTACGGAAAGGACAATCTAGGATAATGTCTAAATAGCCTTGACTGAAAGACATAACTGGAATTTCATGCAGACAGGTATATGTCTAGATACATGTAGAAAGTTTAGAAAGAGGAAGTTCTTTTCCAAGATGGTCAAAACTATAGTGAATTTACTAATTAATTCACCCTGACCAGATGGGATTATTATGCCGATGTATCTAACAAAAAATTGTAGAAAATTATTATCATCTCAGTATTAAAAAAGAGCCCGCTCTGACGAATGACTTTTCAAATGAGAAGTGTACAAGAAGGGGTCTAATACACATATTATTACAATTTGAGGCTAAAAGTAAATGATATATCTCCTTTATTCGACAAAAGGAAGATTGTTAAACTCCGCCGGAAAATAGTACTACAGACGAATATAAGACTAACCAGAGTATAGTTGCGCAGAAAATTTATTTGGGAAGCAAAAACTAACAACTACTAGTTAGTTGCACAGTCCCGGAAGATTCATGGACTTGCTCAAGATTCCAGACACGTGTTTAGAAAGATAGAAATAGAGCTTGCTTAACCAAATATTACCTGTAGATTTCATTAATTGGTCTGACTATGACGATAGTGAAACTACAAATCTTATGTTGATTTTTACTCTAACTCTTCAAAAGGCACATTTTCAAGGAATTTACGAGATGGGGAGTAATAATAATCACCTTCAAACTTCAATAATTAATAATAGGAAAGCAAGAGCTCACCGGTATCTGGGAGACTTTTAATGGATTAGATAATTGGTTACATGGATCGATGACAACGAGTGTTGATCGAATGGTAGAATGCTCCAAGGACTGATGGTTAGTGATATACCCCAAAAGACAAGGGAGTGTGACACCAATACTGTTACTTTTAATGTAAATGAACATAAGATCGTTTGACATATTTTAAACAATATTCGAAATTCAGTTATACGAAATTTACAATTATAACAAAACTTGGCAAATCGCATAAATTGTGAGAAAGATTTATGAATCACTCCAGGAGCGCTTGAATACGAAATTGTACATGAGTCAGAACAGTGTCAAAATAAAATTGAGCACCGAAAAATGCGTAAAATTATAACATTTCTTGGGTGGTGGAAACCGAGCTATGATAAATAATAGATGACGTGAGTTATTCAAAGTTGTCAGGTAGAGAAAAAGGAATCTAGGAAGTTTATTATATTAAGGAAATTGAAAGTGTGCGAAACAATGGGCTGAGAAAGTGGGTTAGAAGTTTAGAAAGAGAGAAAAAGAGAAGACCTCATGACTGCAATTTAATTGCCAGAAGCTTCGAAATATAAATCTAAAAATATGAATACTTCGCTCTTTAAAGAGATGCTGTAAATAATTTCAATTTTTAGATTTTTATTATATAAAACTCATCGTTTTATTAGATCGCTCTACTCACATTACATTTAAATTTCTGCTGTATGTTTCTAAATAATGTAATTTCTTTCTGTGTAGTAATAAATCTCTCCTCTTT
>JABUQX010073156.1:0-32500 GCA_015478945.1 Trachelipus rathkii
GGCAGTCAGGGTTGAGAGGGCGGTCAGGGTTTAGAAGACAGTCAGGGTTGAAAAGTCAGTCAGGGTTAAGAGGGTGGTCAGGGTTAAGAAGGCGGTCAGGGTTGAGAGAGGGGTCCAGAATTAAGAAGTCGGTCAGGGTTGAGAGGGCGGTCAGGATTGAGAGGATGGTCAGGATTGAAAGAATGCTCAGGGTTAAGAAGGCGGTCAGGGTTGAGAAGGCGGTCAGGATTGATAGGGCGGTTGAGAGGGTGGTCAGGTTAAGAAGGCGGTAGGGTTGAGGAGGGCGGTCAGGGTTGGGCGGTCAGGGTTAGAGAGGGGTCTGTTTGGGGAGGTCAGGGTTGAGAGGGGGGTGGTTCAGGTTTGAGAGGTGGTCCAGGTTGGCGGTAGGTTGGGGGTGGTCAGGTTAAGAAGGCGGTCAGGGTTGAGAGAGGGGTCAGGATTAGGAAGGCGTTCAGGGTTGATAGGGCGGTCTGGGTTGAGAGGGTGGTTAGGGTTAATAAGGCGGTCAGGGTTGAGAGGGCGGTCAGGGTTGAGAGAGTGGTCAGGGTTTAAGAAAGAGGTTCAGGGTTGAGAAGGGCGGTTAGGCTTAAGAAAGAAAGTTGGGTTGACAGGCGTTCGGTTTGGCTTTCAGGGTTAAAGGGTGGGTCAGGTAAGAAGGCGGTCAGGGTTGAGAGGGTGGTCGGTTGGGGACGGTGGGTTGAGGTAGGGTGGTCAGGGTTAAGTAGGCTGTCAGGGTTGAGAGGGGTCAGGATTAGGAAGGCGGTCAGGGTTGGGGCGGTACAGGATTGAGGGCGTCGGTTGAGGGGGGTAGGTTGAGGCGGTCGAGTTGAGTGGGCGGTCAGGTTTGAGATGGTGGTCAGGGTTAAAGAAGGCGGTCAGGGTTTTGAGAGGGTGTCAGGAATTTAAGAAGGCGGTCAGGGTGTAGAGGGTGGTCAGGGTTAAGAAGCGGTCAGGGTTAGGGGGCGTCCAGGGTTGGGTGAGGTGAGAGAGTGGTGGTTGAGAGGTCAGGGTTGAATAAGGCGGTCAGGGTTGAGAGGGTGGTCAGGGTTTGATTCTGTCAGGGTTGAGATGGCGGTATTAGATGGCAGTCAAAGGTGATTGAATGGTCAGGATTAAGAAGGCGGTCAGGGTTGAAGGCGGTCAGGGTTGAGAGGTTGGTCAGGGTGAGGGGGTGGGTCAGGGTTAAAAAAGGCGGTCAGCTGTTGAGAGGGGCGGTCAGGTTAAAGGCGTCGAGTTGAGAGTGTCGGTTAGAAGACGGCCAGGGTTGAGGAGGGACGGTCAGTGGGATTAGGGGTTGTTGAGAGGGTGGTCAGGGTTAAGAAGGCGGTCAGGTTGAGAGAGGGGTCGGGTTAAGAAAGGCGGTAGGGTGAGACAGGGGTCAGTATTAAGGAAAAGGCGGTCAGTGGTTGAGAGGGCGGTGCAGGGTGAGAGGGTGGGTCAGAGTTGGAGGAGCGGGTCAGGGTTGAGAGAGGGGTCAGGAATTAGGAAAGCTTCAGGGTTGAGAGGGGGTAGGTTGGAGGGTGGTTGGGTTAATGGGTTTACGGGTTGAGAGGGGTGGTGTGGGTCAGGGTTGAAGGGGTCAGGGTATTGGGAGGTAGTGTTGAGAGGTGGTCAGGGTTAGAGGGTGGTCAGGGTTAAGAAGGCGGTCGGGTTTAAGAGGGCGGTCAGGGTTGGGAGGGTCGGGTTGAGGGGGGTCAGGGTTAAGAAGACGGTTCACGGTTGAGGGGCGGTCGGGTTAAGAGGCTCAGTGTTGAGGGGTTGGTGCGTTGGGGTAGGGTTAGAAGGCGCGCGTCAGGGTTAAGAAGGCTGTCAGGGTTGAGGAAGAGGGGTCAGTTTAGGAAGGCGTCCGGGTGAGAGGGCGGTCAGGGTTTGAAGGGTGGTCAGGGTTGAGAGGGCGGTCAGGGTTGAGAGAGGGCGGTCAGGGTTGAGAGAGGGGTCAGGATTAGGAAGGCGTTCAGGGTTGAGAGGGCGGTCAGGGTTGAGAGGGTGGTTAGGGTTAATAAGGCGGTCAGGGTTGAGAGGGCGGTCAGGGTTGAGTTAGTGGTCAAGATTAAGAAAGAGGTCAGGGTTAAGAAGACGTTCTGGGTTTAGAGGGCGTTCAGGGTTAAGAAGACTTTCAGGGTTAAGAGGGTGGTCAGGGTTAAGAAGGTGGTCAGGGTTGAGAGGGCGGTCAGGGTTGAGAGGCGGGTCAGGGTTAAGAAGGCGGTCAGGGTTGAGAGGGCGGTCAGGGTTGAGAGGGTGGTCAGGGTTAAGAAGGCGGTCAGGGTTGAGAGAGGGGTCAGGATTAGGAAGGCGCTCAGGGTTGAGAGGGCGGTCAGGATTGAGAAAGTGGTCAGGGTTGAGAGGGCGGTCAGGGTTGAGAAGGTGGTCAGGGTTAAGAAGGCGGTCAGGGTTGATAGGGCGGTCAGGGTTGAGAGGGTGGTCAGGGTTAAGAAGGCGGTCAGGGTGTAGAGGGTGGTCAGGGTTAAGAAGGTTGTCAGGGTTGAGAGGGCGGTCAGGGTTAAGAAGGTCAGGGTTGAGAGGGTGGTCAGGGTTAAGAAGACGGTCAGGGTTGATAGGGCGGTCAGGGTTTAGAGGGTGGTCAGGGTTAAGAAGGCGGTCAGGGTTGAGAAGGTGGTCAGGATTAAGAAGGCGGTCAGGCTTGAGAGGGCGGTCAGGGTTAAGAGAGCGATCAGGGTTGAGAGGGCGGTCAGGGTTGAGAGGGTGGTCAGGGTTAAGAAAGCGGTCAGGGTTGAGAGGGCGGTCTGGGTTGAGAGGGTGGTCAGGGTTAAGAAGGCGGTCAGGGTTGAGAGGGCGGTCAGGGTTGAGAGGGTGGTCAAGGTTAAGAGGGTGGTCAGGGTTAAGAAGGCGGTCAGGGTTCAGTAGGTGGTCAGGTTTAAGAAGGCGGTCAGTGTTTAGAGGGTTGTCAGGGTTTAGAAGGCGGTCATCGATGAAAAATCGGTCATGGTTGAGAGGGCGGGCAGGGTTAAGAAAGTGGTCAGGGTTGAGAGACTGGTCAGGATTAACAAGGCGGTCAGGGTTGAAGTGGCAGTCAGGATTGATAGGACATTCAGAGTTGAGAGGGTGGTCAGGGTTAAGAAGGCGGTCAGGGTTGAGAGGGTGGTCAGAGTTGATAGGGTGGTCAGGGTTAAGAAGGCGGTCAGGGTCAAGAGGGCGGTCAGGGTTGAGAGGTTGGTCAGGGTTGAAAGGGTGGTCAGGGTTAAGAAGGCGGTCAGGGTTGATAGGGTGGTCAAGGTTAAGAAGGCGGTCAGGGTTGAGAGGTCCGTTAGGGTTAAGAAGGCGGTCAGTGTTGAGAGGGCGGTTAGGGTTAAGAAGACGGTCAGGGTTGAGAGTTCGGTCAGGGTTAAGAAGGAATTCAGTGTTGAGAGGGTGGTCAGGGTTAAGAATTCGGTCAGGGTTGATAGGGTGGTCAGGGTTAAGAAGGCGGTCAGGGTTGAGAGGGCGGTCAGGGTTAAGAAGACGGTCAGGATTGAGAGGGTGGTCAGGTTTAAGAAAGCGGTTAGGGTTGAAAGGCCGGTCAGAGTTGATAGGGTGGTCAGGGTTAAAAGGCGGTCAGGGTTGAGAGGGCGGTCAGGGTTGAGAGGGTGGTCAGTGTTGAGAGGGTGGTCAGGGTTAAGAAGGCGGTCAGCTTTGAGAGGACGGTTAGGGTTAAGAAGGCGGTCAGTGTTGAGAGGGCGGTTAGGGTTAAGAAAGAAGACTGTCAGGGTTGAGAGGGGCTGTCAGGGTTAAGAAGGAATTCCAGTGTTGAGAGGGTGGTCAGGTTAAGAAGGCGGTCAGGGTTGAGAGATATTTTTGATAATTTTATGAATAGTTTTGAGATCATCTATGGAATTAAGTAATGAAATATCAAATGAGAGTTGAAATTTTATTATGTGATAGTGCGCGGGTCTTAGGAATTAATTATTTAGTATGGGACAAGTCCATGATGTTGTGAGAGTTAGTATTAGGATTGCTTGTTCAAGGATATAAGTTAGATGTGTGCTGTGTTTTAGAACGTAAATGATAGTGTAGGACATCGAGGCATTTAAGAGTCTACGAGGTCACGATATTTGCAGAGGTCTAGGCATGATATTTAGGGAGCAATATGCAGCGGAGTCGTAGGAGCTATGTAGTAGCGAGGAGAGGCTCTCAAACTGTGGAAGGCTTAATTTGTAGCTGGTCAGAGAATGTATAATGGCAAAGCATTATACAAGAGATTTGAGGAGAAACGAGACACAGTACAGCGCTAACCCTAAGCTGTGAGTATATATTATATAGTATAAAGTCAAGGTTGAGAGGGCAGTCAGGGTGTATGTAAGAGGGTGATTCAAGGTTATAGATAGGGTGGTTAAATTAGGATAAGAAAGCGGATCAGGGTTATGAGTAAGTAGTATAATGGTATTCACAGAGGTTAATAAGAATATAGATCAGGTTCAGTAGATGTTTAAGTGCTAGATTCTAAGGGTTAATAAGAAGACTGAGTCTCATAGTAGTGAGTGAGTGGGCTATAGGTCATAGGTTAAGAAGGCAGTCAGTGTTGAGAGGGTGGTCAGGGTTTATAGACTAGTAGTGACAGTTAATAGGGATATTGAAAAGGTACGTCCAGGGAGCTTGTGATAAGGGCGGCTCAGTATGTAATTAAAGATAATATAGCTCGGAGATCACATAAGAGGATGATTTGAGAGAGGTGAGTCAGGTGATATTAAGAATGAGTACTGAGTCAGGGGTTAATGAGGAGGCGGTCAGGATTGAGAGGTATGGTTATAGGATTTGATATGAGTATTGAGTACAGTATAGGTTTATAAGTAAAGGTGAGCGGTTACAGGGAGTTGTAGATGAGGGGGTCAGGATTATGATATAATAGGGCTAGTGTCCTAGAAGTTGAAGTAAGGTGAGTGAGTATATCAGGGTTAAGAAGGCGGTCCAGGTTTGAGAGTGCGAGATCTCAAGAAGTTGTTATAGGGTTAGGTACTAGTGTAGTATAATGAAAAGGTGACGGTCATAATAGTGAGTCAAGAGGTATATATGCGGTCTAGGGTTTGGAAGGGTGTGTATAAGGGTTTATTATAGTATAGGCGGTTCAATGGATAGTTCATGAAGGGTGGGTCAAAGGTTATAATGTATAAAGTAGCGGTCATTATGAGTATTATGAGTAGATATAACGGTCAGGGTTTAAAGAAGTAGTGAGCTGATATCAGAGATAATGTAGATTAGGATATACGGTCTACAGGTGTATTATAAGTATAAAGTAGTATTATACGATCTCAGGTTAAGAAGGCCGTGATACAGTGTTTGAAGAGGGTATGGATTCAGTATGAGTATTTATTTAGAAAGGCAGATATCATCGAGTTGATTATATATATATAAGGAGGTCATTAGGTTGATAGAGGGCGGGCTAAGGTGATATTATAAGAAAAGCGGTCAGGGTTGTAAGATAAGAGGGTCATGAGTGAATTTAAGAAAGGCGGTCAGGGTTTTGGAGGTGACGAGATCAGGATTTAGATTAGATATATATGACGTGGTCAGAGTATATGAGAGGGTGGTCAGGGATTAAGAAGGCGGTCCGGGTATTATGAGTAGTAGGTATCGGTCAATTATTTGAATATTAGAGGTGGTCATGGGTTTAAGAAGAGGATCAGGGTCAATGAGGTGCAGGTCAGTAGGATATTAGGAGAGGGCGGTCAGGGGTATTGAAGGTAGGTCAGGGTTAAGAAATAAGGACAGTAGTACAGTATAAGGTTTAGTAATTATAGGGTCGGTATCAAGGTTAAGAAGCGTTCAGGTTATGAGAGGTAGCGAGTCAGTGAGTATATTAAGAAATAACACACGGTCATGAGGTGATTTAGTACGTAGTGGTCAGGGTTTATAAGAAAAGTACGGTTTAGGGTTGAGAATAGGCCTGAGTCAGATTATAGTTTATAGTAAGGTGCTGGATTCATAAAGTTTATGAATAGGGTGGTCAGGGTTAAGAAGGCGGTATTACAGTAGGAGTTGATAGAAGGGCGGTATCCAGGGTGTAGTAGAGGAGTTGGTCACTAGAGTGATCTGATGAAGGGTATGTGAGGTATCAAGTATGAGGTATTTAATAAAGAAGGTATGGTTAGTATATAGGATATTGAGAGAGGTACGTAGATTAAGGGTTAAGATATAAGGCGGTATACATGATGTTTAGATAGGTATTATATAGCGTATAGGTTTAAGATAAATAGACGGCAATAGTAGTGATTTAGAGTGGAGTACGGTCAGGTTAAGAATGAAAATATTTCTAATAGTTGGTATATGGAGGGTGGATTCAGTGGATTAAGCATAAGTATATATAGCGGTTCACAGTGAGTTGAAGGTATATAGTGTAGTCATGAGGTTGAGAGGTATATCGGTACAGTAGGGTGAAGATAGAGTACATTACATGATAGGTATTGTAAGAGGTATGAGCTGAGTCAGTATAGATTGAATAGGTAATAGCGGTCAGAGAGTAAGGTTTGAGAGAGGGTGAGTATCAGGGTTATAATATAAAGGCTCGTCTAGGGTTGAGAGGTAGCGGTCAAGTGTAATTATTGTGTATATGAGGTTAAGAAGGTGGAGTAACAGGGTGAGAAAGTGTGGTCAGGTGTTTAGAGAGTATATAGGACGGTAGGAGTATTGAAATATGAGTGAGTTGAGTCCAGTGGTTACAGAAAGGCCGGTCAGTTGGAGTGATAATTGTGAGAAGTCGGGAGTGTTTCGGGCGTATATATTATCGAGTAAATTGCGTGTGTGTTCACGCCATGAGTGTTAGTAGACGGGTGGTCATGGGTGCTATTCTAGTATAATATTAATCTGGTCCTAGGTTATGAGAAGAGCTAGCAGTGTTGCAGGCTGCTTGTGTACTATTGAAAGAGAAATGCGAGAGGTAAGTATGTCTCGCAGACGAGTGGTGAGTGTCCTAGATGTGTTGGACAAAAGTAGTGGTCTAGGTGGTATTGATATTCATAAGGAATGTTTCTGAGAGTTCTAAATAGTTTAAGTTGCTAGTCAGAACGAATTATTTTATTTGTTATTATAATTTTCTCTTATTTGTTGTTTATTAATTTTTTATTTGTCTTTATCTTTTTTTTTTTTATATAATATAATTGTATTTATATATTTTATAGTATTTAAAGTAAAATGATTATTTTTTTTGTTGTGATCAAGATTTCTTGCGTATTTATTTTATGTATTTTTGTGCATTTTGTGTATTTCTAGTATATTTGTGTGTTTGAGTAATACATGTGTGTATTTTTTCACTTTTGTGTATTTCTTTGTATTTTTTTGTATTTTGTGTATTTAAGTGTTTTTGTGTATTTATGTGTATTTGTTGTGTATATTTGTATTTTTTGGTGTATTTTTGTGTATATTTTTTGCAGTTGTGTATTTGTGTATTTTTCTGTTTGTGTTTATTTGTGTGTATTTTTGAGTTTTTCTGTATTTGTCTGAAATTTTGTGTGATTGTATTTTTCTTCATTTTGCGTATCATGTGTAATTTTGTTTCTGGTTGTTTATTTGTGTGCATTTTCTTTTTGCATCATTGTGTATTTGTGTGTATTATTGTATTTTATGGTGTATTTTTATGTATTTTTCTGTATTTTTTGTATTTTGCGTGTATTTTTTGTATTTTGTTTATTATGTGTATTTGTGTAAATTTTTGAGTGTTTTGGTGTTTTAGGGATGGTATGCGGTACTAAAGATGGACAATGTCTCAGCTTGTCGTTTAATAGACACGTGGTTTTCCAGGCTTGGCTTGATTAGAATGTAGAGTTTTCAGGAAAATAATATGAGAGGAGTAATGTGTCAGCTGGTTTAGAAGGTGGTCAGGGAGGACGTACGTTCTAAGAGGTTGGATCAAGGAGAGTATTAAGTGAAGGCTGGCTCCTATATTGTGTCTTATATGTGCTCTCTGAATTCTCTCAGGTTCCATCTTAAGCATAGATGTGTCAATGGGTCCCGGATTCGATAAGCAGGCCACTTTGACGAGAAATTTCTCACACATAGGTAAATCAGAAAAGATGTTTGAGAAAGCGGTTCAAACAGATGTGGTTGAGGCAGATTCCTGAAGCATTCGCAGAGTATGTTGTGATGTGAGAGTAATAACTAAAAAGATATGAAGTGGGATTTTAGTTTGTTGCTGGTCATGTTTTAAAAAATGTTGTGAGTGTTCTCCAAGTGGGTTGAAGAGCGTTTTGTCGTGCTCTACGGGCATATTGCTAAGAGTGCTTTTGGGAAGATGTTTAATGTAGTGAAAAGTGTTCAATGGTATTTAAAGAAGATAGCGGTTCAGATTTAGGTTTGAAATAATGAGCGGTCAGGTTTAAGAAAGATAGGTCAGTATAGTAGTTGAGTAGAAGAGGAGCGGTATTACAGGGGTAAGAGATGAGCGGTATTACAAATAGGTTAAGTAAGGGGGTTCAATATAGTTGATTTAGGTATGTAGGTATATATTCAAGGTAGTTATATTAAATGAAAGTGAGGTCAGGGGTGAGTAGGTACAGAGTCCTCAATGGTTGAATATAAGTATTGAAGCGGTCAGTGAGTTGAAAATGGAGTGGTCAGGGTTATAGTAAGTAAGCGTGACCTAGAGAGGTATGAAAAGAGGTGTGGTATAAGTTAAGTGTGGTAGGTCTATAGTATATATGAGTATATAGTAGGACATCCTCAATTAAATACTTTAGTTTGAAAATATATTAGAGAGGAACTAATGAATAATTCAGTTAATATATATAGTGTAAGATATATCCTATAATGCTGAGAAGTGAGAGTTCAGAGTTAGGGTATTATATTGGATTATTATAATACGGAGACAATAGTTTTTCTATTGTGAGACAGTTTGAGTGACGTTCAGTTGTCACGGGATAATAGAGCGGTGGTAGATAAATTAGTATAATTATGATCGGTGGAATAACAGGGTGTGTATACGAAGAAACTTTTTTTTTCGTGCTTTATATGTTTACTCGATAGGCTGTGTATGTTCTCTGTGTGTGAGGAATGGCAAGTTTATCAGGGCTTAATATTGGTAACCAGTTTTGACTGAGGTTAATCATTTTGCTCTTCAAAAGAAATTGTTTGGCCTGAAATTTCATAGTTTGTCTCTTTCATTTGTTAAGTTTCTGTTTATGTTGGTTTGATATATTAGGTGTTTTATAACTAGTTGTCGCATAGTATCGCTGATCACTAATTTGGTTCGTTTTGTGATTAGCTCAGTTTTAAGTTATTTTGTTGAATTTGGCAAATTTACTCCAATTAACTTTAAATATATCTTTGAATAGTGTGTTCCTAGGTTTTCTTATATTGGATAAAAGTATTTAAATATTTAATGTTAACTGAAAACGGAATGGTCCAAGTGAGGAGTGTGAAATCAGCACACCATTGCGGTCTTAGATAAAGCTTTTAGAAAAGGTCTTGATATAGGAGCTCTTCGGTTCTAGCATGGTTGATATCTATGGTCGCTTGCTCATCGTCTTTATGAGTGAAAATGGATATACTGAGTCTAAGTGAGGTATTGTAAGAGGTATAGCGGTCAGTATAGGTTGTATAAGTGAGAGGTATATAGGCTAGTTCAGAGGTTGAGGGCAGTACAGTAGGTTATGTAAGTAATTGAGCGTGATCAGGGTTGAGAGGTATATGTGGTCAAGGGTTTAAAGATAGATGAGCGAGTTATCAGAGGTGAGTTAATAAGAAGAAGGTCAAGTGAGATGAGAGTGAGTTTTATCATTATGAGTTATACTATAAAGGTGGAGTCATAGGGTTTGGAGGGTCAGGTCAGTATAGGTTTGAGAGGTCAGGTATCCATCAGAAGGTTAGTATAAAGTATATTTATATATTATATAAGTATAGTGATGGTTCATATTAGGTTAAGATAAGGAGCGGTATCAGGGTTAGTAAGATGAGGTCGGTGATCAGATAGGTTATAAAGAAGTACGGTCAATGAGTTAAAAGGGCGGTAATATGGGTTAAGAAGAGTCACTGAGGTAATAATATATAAGGTTATGAAGTAAGGGGGGTCTAAGGATTTGAGTGAGGTAAATTATAGGTATAGAACGCTAAATATTCAGAAGTTGAAGAGGTAGTTGGATATATATCAGTGAGTAATTAGAAGGCCGTAGTTACTCAGTAAGGTTTTAGAGTAAGTTCAGGTCTATAGAGTATTTATTAATTAGGAGTGGATATATATTTCAGTAGGTTAAGTAAAGTATAGCGTGATATCTAAGTGGTCTAAAGAGGATAGTCACGTACGTGATATATTGAATTAAGTGAAACGGTGTTGCTGTCCTAAAAAGGTCAGTAGTAGTGAAGCAAGTTATGAATTATCTTATTATATATAAGTATAAAATAGCAGGTCAGGGTATTTAGAGTATAGGTTATAGATGGTTAACTAAGGTTATAGAAGCGGTCTCAATTTGTATATATTGAGTAGTATATATAATCAGGTCAGTAGGTTAAGAATATAGCGGTTCAAGGGTTTAGTTAGTATGCCCTACGGTCAAGGTATTTAAAGAATAGCGTAGACATAGGGTTATATAAGAAAGGATCACTAGTGAGTTTTAAAGTATTAGTTGAGAGGGTGGTATCAGTATATAGTATTATAGAAGGCGGTCCATCTATACGTTGAATAAGTGTCGGTATCAAATATCTATATATAGGTATGTAGAGTTCGAGTATAGCAGGGTTATATAAGAATAAAGTCCAAGTATCATGGAGTTAGTAAGGGAAGAGGGGTATATCAAGGATATTAAATAAGAAGGCGGTCACTCTGTAGTGAGGTATAAAGAGGGTGAGCGGTCACAAGGATTGATAGTATAGGTCAGTAGTCAGAAAGTTTGAGTAAAGGGTGGTCCAAGGGTTTTAATGAAAAGTAGCGGTCCGGGTTTGAAAGGGCGGTCAGTAATGAGTTTAGATTATATAGGTGGTTAAGTATGAGTTAATGAAAGGTCATGAGTTCAAGTAGTCAAGAGCTAGCAGAGTGATCTAAGTATAGGTTTGAGATGAGTGGAGCGGTACTCAGTATGAGTGATTTAGAAAAGGGTGTGACTAGTAGGTATTAAAGTAAAGTAGTCAGGATCAAGTATGAGTTGATAGTGATTATTAATAGTATGGTCAATGGTATTAAGTATAAGTGCGGTACTAAGGGTTGAGAGGTATATGACGGTTCAATAGTTTTGGATTTAATAATAAGGAAGACGGTGATACATAGGTATTGAGACTGTATAAGTGGTCTAAGGGTTAAGAAGCGTTATGAGGGTAATGAATAAGCCGGTCAGTAGGTTGAGAGGGCGAGTTCAAGTAAGTTTGATAAGGGTAGGTATCAGGGTAAGTATAGTGATGAGCGGTTACAATTGGGAGTTTGAGAGGTAGTTATACGGTATCAGTATAGGGTTATTGAGTAAGTGGTGGTTACAGTATGGTATATGAATGAGGTAGTTAGGTTGCAGATAGTGAGTTAATAGAAGAGTGGTTCAGTATGGTTGAGAGTCTAGTAGCAGAGTGTTCTATAGGGTTAAGAAGCAGGTTATGAGTATTAAGTAAATGACGGGTTACGGGTATGTATAGGTTTGAGGTTACATAGGGTTATATGAAGTAATTTCAAGTGTTTGAGAAGGTGTGTAGTATTTGCAGTAGGGTTAAGTAAATAGGGTATCACAGTGGTTGAAGGTAGCTGGTTCAAGGGTATGGTAGAGGTCGGTCAGTAATTTAAGAGGCAGTGGTTAGGGGGGTCAGTTTGAGGGGTGGATCGGGTTAAAAAAGGAAGGTGAGGGTAGTAGTGGCGGTCAGAAGATTGATAATGTGGTTAGGATGAGATAGGCGCAGGGTTGAGATGGTAGTGGTCAGTTGGTTGAGAGGTATATTAGCGGTCTAGAGGGTTGGATATATGGTTAATGATAAAGAGGTGAGTATTCGAGCTTATGTTGGGGAGTATTATAATTATGAGAATAGAAAACTCTAGGGTTTGAGAATGAAAGATAGGTCAAATGCAGAGTCTAAAATTGGACGTGCGTGACGCAAGTAAAGAGTATAGTTATTGAGGAGTCTGTTTAAGTTGTTAAGAAGACGTACTATGATTAGTTGATTTTGAGAGGTATTATTATTATTATTATGTGCGGGGGAGAAAGAATTATATTTAAGAAGATTTATTATGTGATGTGTGATTATTCTAGTTAATTATTGATTTTGAGAGGAATTGAATGGTTTACTATGTGGTGTATAAAATGTAAGTTGCGGTAGGTGTTCTCAGGTTGAATTAATGTTAGTGTTATGAAGTCAAGTGGGTTAGAAGGCAGCTCAGGGTTGGAATTGAGGGCGGTCAGAATGGTTTTTGAGAAGGTTGTTGGATACAGGTGAGTTAAGACGGACGTGTTCATTAAGTATGTATTTATGTTTAAATAAGATTTAATTGAGTTATTATGTTAGTTGTTCAGGGTTTTATAGAATTAGATTCGGGTAAGTTGAGTTTATATGTATGAGATGGTGGTTTTTCAGAGTGGTAATTTTAAGATTATTAGGAATTATGTTGTGCTTTTATAAGAGTTAAATTTGTTTGCAGAGTAGTCTAGTGGAGAATTGAAGAAAGAACGACCACATCAGCGATTCATGGTATATAACAGAGGCTGTGACTATTTTTCACGCAAAGATAAGTTTTACCAAGGCAGACGGTACTAAGATTTAGACATTAGGAGTGTGAGTTTAGTATGTGGTTAGGTGATAATACATATGGTTCGTATAGCTTAAACGAGACAAAAGACGGAAATCGAGAGCGTACTTATCACAAGCAGAGATGTGAAAGTCTCCACAGGAGTGTAGCTGATAAAATGATATTCGAATATGTCAGGGTAGTCGTTAGATGTGGTGTCTAGAGTTCTCATATGCATTATTATGTGTAAAGGTAACATTAATAGATAGGCGTGCACTCACAGCAAAGTGTATGGTAAATTGAAACTCATGCCGACTATTATGTGGTGTATCCTCTCTTGAGGAATTAGAATTATGTAGTTTAGAGGAAACAGATTAGAAGATGCTACGAATGAAGACTTAACTAGAAGTGGCTGCAAGGTAAGACACGCGCGCACTATACGCAACAAACGAAAGGACACGCTTGGAGGTGCTCAGCGAAAGTGTGGCGAATGTGCAAAGAAAAGAGTGGTGTGAAATTGAAAAAAATAGTCTAGGGCAGGTACGAGAAACAGACGAGCAGCACGCACAGACGCATTAAGACAGAATTATATAGAATGTAATATACGGTCAAAGTATAGGTTAGATAAGGGCTCAGGTAGGTTCAAGTTTATATTAAATAGAATAGAATATGGTATTACAAGGTTTGAGAAGGTAGTCAGTAAGATCCAATATAGGTAATGATAAATAGAGTACTCGATAGTCAAGGTATTAATATAAGTAGTAGTATATATTTATATAGCGGTCAATAATAGTTGTAATATTATATAAGTATTTGGTATTATACTCAATAGGTGATATATTATATAAATAGATGAGTACACATAAATATATATATAAGCATAAATAGATATGATTATCTCAGTATATATATATAGGTAAGTGAACAACACCACTTACCTTGAGTATATTACATATGATAGTTGATAAAATGATATTAATATATATATAATATATATATATAATATTAGGTATATATATATATCAATAGGTAGAGTGATTATTAGATAATAAGGGTTGAGCGTTCGTCACGACAAATACGAGTGTAACGCCACATGATAAAGATAAGTACATACCATATGTACATAGCGTCTGGCCCTATCCTGTTAGTTGGATCTAGCAATTT
The DNA here is from genome assembly GCA_015478945.1 of Trachelipus rathkii. Taxonomy (NCBI): domain Eukaryota; kingdom Metazoa; phylum Arthropoda; class Malacostraca; order Isopoda; family Trachelipodidae; genus Trachelipus; species Trachelipus rathkii. Next base: position 13,781 of record JABUQX010073156.1, read on the forward strand.
TGAGAGGACTGTTGTAATAGGTTAATATATTAGCTATCTCTAAACTCACTAAATAAGTTTGAATAGAGCAAAGAAGTTTACAATTTATTTTACTGTTAATTAATTTCAAGTTATATATATATTGTTAAAATATTAATATTGAGATCTGGATGATCTACGCTATGTCTTTTAATATTAAATTAATCTATGCTATAGGAACTATATTACATTTAATCTTAGTTACTATTATTTCACCACTATTGTCTTTATTATTATTATTATATTTGATTATTGTTATTATTATTAATTGATTATATTATTATTATTATTATTATTATTATTAATTGTTATTATTATTATATATTATTATTTTTATTATCTGATTGAGTATTTAATGTTATTGTTATTGTTTTTATTATTATTATTATTGATTGATTATTTATTTATTATTATTATTATTATTTATGAATGTATTATTGATTATTATGTTATTATTATTATTATTATTATTTTTATTATTATTATTATTATTGTTATTGTTATTGTTTTTATTATTATTATTATTATTAATTATTAATTATTTTATTATTATTATTATTATTATTTATTATTATTATTTTATTATTATTATATTATCGTGTTATTATTATTATTATTACTATTAGTTATTATTATCAATTGTATTATTATTAATGTTATTATTAATTATTATTATTAATTGATTAATATTATTATTATATATTGATTAGTTATTGATGATGAGTGTTATTATTATTAGTGTATTTTATTATTAATAAGTATTACTTCAATATTAAGTCTTTTAACAGTGAGAGCTTATAGTAGTAGAATTAAGATTAAATAAAAATGAAATAAAAACAAAAAGAAAGATAAGAAGGTGAGTAGGTAGGTGTGTATGTAAGTAGGTAGGAATTTAGAAGATTAAAAGCCGTGTTGACATACAGGAGCACAAGAGGAAGGACATAGAGTTATATTATCACTAAGAATTCAGGGTAGGGAAGATGCCAGACTTTGTCTAGGAGTATAATTAGTAATTTATAGAGAAGGATTATTGATAGTAAAGGTGAGAGAGACAGGATGTATAAAATCTAAGCATTCTGTTGAAAGTGATATTTAAGAAAGGAGCTCAATAGTCAGTAGTTATAATATAGGTTATAGAATAGTATGCTGATCAGTATAGTAGTTTTGATAGGGTGGTCAGTAGAGTTTGGACAGAAGTCGTGTATCCGACAAGCATATTGTATATATATATAATAGTATCAGGGATTGAGTATATAAGGTAGTAGGGGTATCAGGAGTTAATTAAGAAGGGGCAAACAAGAAAAATCCTGAAGGTATTTGGTACACACTGTTACAGGAATGACAGGAATAGCAGATTTCACGTACACTCTGCTAGGGTCGGCGCAGTCAAGACGAGTTGTAAACGTTTGTAGATTTGACAGGAATGCAACAAATCGGGAAGCTACTTTGCCTTCTGCGATATACTAGTGTAGTGTCGAGGAGAATAGAAATTCTCCGGTCATGTGAGTTATATTGAATGGTGCGCATCACGTAGTGTCAGTTGAATAAGGGGAGATAGTTAGTACTATAATAAATCACAAGAGAGCATTATTGACAAAATTATAAACGAAAAGAAAATGGCTAAGGAATAACCGCTATTAATTACAAAGTGGGTTTTAAGAGCCAGTAGGAAAGTGGCGTGGCAGGGTTGCTAATTGATCCAAATATAGCGGACAGGTGCAGGAGATGTTTGGTAGTTTGAGGAATTTAAGAGGTAACACAGAATTGTGGTTTATTAATAAGCTAATTTAATAGAATAGCACGGTGGGTTTTAACAGAGCGGAGTAAACAATAGAAATAAATAAGATTAGATTACTCAAGATATAGGAAATAAGTTTATAAGGGATGGTGGCCCGACGGTTTATTTACGGCACCAACTGATGAAGCGCTTTTGTTTGACATCGTTAAAACAAAAGAGATGGGCTTTAATAATGAGTGATCAGAAAACACATTAAGCTCGAACCTGCACGTTGGTATTATTACGTTACGATATGCGCAGGAGAAATGTTCTTGGAAGGTGAGGAGGAATTAACTCAGGTGTGTTGAGTATATATCAGTAGGTTATAATATAATGAAGGCGGATATATATATATGGTAGTATATATCAGTATATAGGTTATAGTAAATGTATATAATGAACGTATGATCCAGGGTTCTCGATTGGTAAACAGTGCTAGCGGAGTTTTTTATACAGGAAGATACGTTATTTGATATATATCTAAGTATATAGTGATTTATTAATATATAGTAAGTGAGTAGGTACATAATATAGTATAGTATCAGTTATTGAAATATATGGATGCGGCACATAATTTTCCATCGTTGTTTATGGGTGCAGGGTTTTGTGTAATAGTTTAAAAAGTAAAATTTAACCCTAAGAGAAAGAGATGGAGACGATAGAGGTTATTGGGCAATATTTACAGTATTGGAGTGGAGAGTCTCGTGCGAGAAGGTGAAATGTTTTTAACTAATGCTTTTCGTGTTTTTAATTATTAATATTAGTATTTATATTAATATATTATATTAATGTGTTATAATTATAATATATTAAAAATGTAATTGGGTGCTTGAAAATACAAGGTGTGCATTGGAAGTTAGTTGCTTTGCTCATTATTTTTCTAATTAGTTGTTAATGTTATGTTTCTTATGGAGTAGCAGCAGTAGTAGTTCAAATTTACCACAGTGAATATAAGAAGGAAGACTGATTTGCCAAATTTATTAGATTAGGATAGAAATTTTTGTCAGTAGAGGTTACTTGTACAGTGGAGGTAAGTAGAGACTCGGTACTCTTTAGTTGTGTTAATTTGAAAATTTATGTATATATAACCATTAGGCGTTTAGGTTACTCGTATATGTAATCGGTATTGTTGAATGAAGTCAGGTTATGTTTAGGTTAGGCTAAGGTTAGGTATAGGGGGTGTGAGGATTATGGTTCAAGGTTTATAGTTTAGGTTAGGATGTTAGGATATTGGGTTCAAAGTTATTAGGATTATGCTTGAATTATTCAGTTAAGCCGGGTGGGGTTAGGTTATGGTTAGGTTAAGGAGTTAGGTTAGGTTAGTTAGGGTTTAGAGTGTTGTGAGGTTAAGGTTAGGTTAGGGTCAAGGTTCAGTATATGTTAATAAAGTATTAGGTTAGCGTAAGGTTGAGTAGGTTTACGGAATTATGGTGGTACAATTGAGTATAGTTAGCAATTAGATTAAGAAAAAGTGTCAATGTGGTTAAGATATAAATAAAATTTACATTATTATTTACAGGTAAATTGTGCTAATATAATCCAGAGTATGCCATTGGTTCTCGAACACAATTGACGGGTGGATTGAAGTAGCGTGGAACGTGTTTTTTAAATATAAGAAACTAGAAAGTATAAAAGCAAAAGAATATCCAAAAATGAATGATTATATAGTTAGCAATTATGTAATAAATAATCATTATATACAAATATAATTTGAAATAATGATTAATTATTAAGTTATTGATCAATCTGGTTTAAACTAAATGTAATTACAACGTAGATATAAAATTAGGTGATATATATATCAGTATAGATATATATCATAGTAGGTTGTAAGAAGGTATGATAATATATATTATATATAATAGTAATATATATATATATATATTAGATATATATATATATATATATATATAATATATATATATATAGATTTATTTAAAAATGAATGTAATGTTGACATTATAAAACTTCAAATTCCATTTTCAAACTGTAGTTAATCATTAAATTGGTAAGTAAGAAGTTTTTTTTTAACAGTACATGTTACAGTGCAACTAAAATTCTGGGTAAAAAATCTGCAAATACAATTCAATATATTGTCAGCTCAATTAGGAAGAAAAAACGTAAGGATTTATTAAGCGATGAGTCATTATATGTATAGTATCAGGTGTATTATTAAGTAATATTTCGAGGGTATAGTATTAGGGTTTTAGATGATAATATAGGTGCTAGGTATATATTAACTATATGAAGTATTTAATATATATGATATTAAAAGAGATTAGTATAATATATATATTCATATAAGTATGCGTATTATTAAGATGGAAAAATGAGTACGGTCAAATGTAGTAATTATATATATATATATATATATAATAGTAGTATTATATTATAATGAGGTATCATAGGTATAGTAGTATTATACAGTGAGTTATGTATAAAGTAAGTATATAATATAGCGTGATATTCTAAGAGTAGGTATTTGTAATAAAGAGGGAGAGTAGTATAGTATATATATCAAGTGATTATAGGTATTTAATAGTATAAAGGTAGGTATTCTAAAGGGGTATAATAATATAGAAGGTAGATATATACGGTTACAGGAGTTATATAGTAATAGATAAGTAGGTATATTAGTTCTCATATCAGGGTATTATAAGAAAGTGACGGTATCTAAGTAGGTATTATGTAAGAGATAGATAGGAGGAAGAGGATGCAAGGAGAGGGAGAAGAGAGAGAGGAGCATTCGAGTATAAGAGTGAAGAATAGTTTTCTCTCTGTTCACGGGGAATATATATATATATTTAGTAAATAGGTTAATTATTACAGTTTATATAGGATATTAACTTCGTGTGAGTTAACATCTGTAGTTAGAAGTATAGTAGTAGTAGGATCAGGGTAGTAAGAATCAGTCAGGTTGTATATTGTCTTGTGTCCTCTGGATTTGGGTGACGGTATATAATATATCCGGTAATTGGATAAAGTCAGCAACTGACATGGGATTAAGTGGGAGAAAACCTTCAAGGGTTATAAGAAGGTATAGCGCTTTCACATAGTGTTATAGTAATGATAAGGGTGGTTACAGTATATATATATGAGATTATTAAGAAATGTGAACATGATTTACTATAATAATAGTGGTTAGAGATGGTGAATAGCGGTATTCTAAGTATGAGTAGTTGTATATATAGTATGAGGCGGTATTCAATGTAATGAGTATATATTATATAATATATATAATTATATATATGTAGTTAAAGAAATGATCGCTAGAGTTTTGATAAATTTTTTGACGGATCTATAATATATGATATATATATAGTATTTAAGAATTTTCTGTTACGCGGTCAATGTTAAGAGGGTGGTCAGGGTTTGTGAGTAGAGGTAGTTGGTTCAGTAGGTTAATATAAGTATAATGAGCGTGTGACTCAATGAGGGTTGAGAGGGCTGTCTAGAGAATAATTGATAGGGCTATAGGTACCTTTAGGAGTTTATGAGAAGGGTTGAGTTACAGTGAGTTTAGAGATATATATTTCGAGTATCATGAGGTTGAGTAAGTTGACGTGATATTACTAAGAGAGTTGTATAGGTAGTGTACTAATCAGTAGGTGTTAAGTATAATAAGGTATATATAGTATCGAGTCTAAGTGTAGTAGTAGAGTGATCGGTATATATCTATATCATAGTGAGATTTTATAGCTTACTATTATGAAACCTGGTATTATGGCTGAAGTTACATGTTGTGCGTACAAGATTAACACGACATTATTTTGATTTACATAAAAATAGTGTGTGGGTGATTGTGTAGAAAAGATCGCATACGCGTAATATTGTACTTATGTAAGGTATATTTATTTTGTAAACATTGAGGCAAATGAAAGTATTTCACGGGCATGTGTGAGATAGAAACTCGTAGGGTTGACCCTCGAAGTAACTTGAGTAAGAAAAGGTCACTTATTCTTCCTCCGGCTTGAAGAGGAGTAATTCAGTTTAAAAAGGTCGATAAGAAATCAGATAAAAAGTCGTCGTTGGTATTCAAATTTTATCCTAACGATGTGCTATCTAAAGGACTGCCACAAGGACACAGAGGTCTACGCCTCGCGTCGCTTCAACTTTTAATGTGAGAGCGCAGGTGTAAAGTAGTTACTTCTTAACTACACACTTTGAGCCTAATGTAATACTTAGTTAGAAAAAGAAGACAAGCCCGATATCATTAGAGATATACAGTTTTGGGTGGATGGAACTTGGCATAAGGGACTGCGCTAGAAGATTGCAAATAGCGAATGGATGGTTTTATATTATAATTGATAATTATATATATATTGATTATTATGTATTATTTGATTATATTTATTATTCATGTGATTTTAGTTATTATATTTATATTATTGATTATTATTATTAATTATCATTATTAGTATGATTACTATAAGTATATATATATATATATATATATATATTATAATATATAATATATATAATTATATAGGGTTATAATATATATAGTATATAATAATAATTACGTAGTCTAATTATAGTATATTATATATATATTATAATATATATAGGAAGGTTAAAAAAACGATACTACAGCATCACACTCCATTAAATATATGAGATAGATAGTAGCGGTCTAATAGTAGGTTATATGTATATAGTATAGTAAGTATAGTATGGAGTTTCATGGCGCAGATAATGTTTTGTTTTTTTTTAACCTTTTTTTTTCATATATTTTCTCACAGGAAATATACCATAAATTTGAGTGTAGGAACAAAAAATTTTTATACAAAAAAGTAATTATTAATAAATGTACTTTTTACGGCATCGTACGTTGTGCATCGCCCGGGGACAGGTAATCACGAAAGAATTTGTTATAAGGTTCAAAAACACAAGAGAAGATCGTGTTACAACAAAGTAGATACATGTAGGTTAGGTCGAAATTTTACTGCATTGTCGATCCATTTGGTTAGGTTGGTTTTACTGCATCGTCGATCCATGAGTAGGTTCACGGTAACGTTATGACCTGCCCGCTCTGAGACGTGTCACGTTAGTGAGTTTTTGCTCTAAGTCACTATAACAAGGTATCAACAGAATTCTAATATATGGATTAAAAACAACAAAGCGTAACAGTATTTTCTTCAACAATATTATTAATTTGGATCTTAAGAGGTTTGTTAAATGTCTTTCACTTTATAAGGTTTATATGACTGTGTGTCTTTCTACTGCATGTAATAGACTGTTGTTTATTGCTGTACTTTATTATTAAGATATATAGTAGATATTTTTCAGATACATTGTCGTGATCGTCTCATCAGCATTCTTACTAATTGGCTAGAATATCATTATACTAACAATATATGAAAAAAAGTTAAAAACGCGTTTGATCTGTGCCATAAGAAATCATTAAGGTAAATATATATATTACTAATATATATTATATATATTGAGTTTAATAGTATATATAAATATGTATATAATATAGTTACTAATGACTATTAGGTCAGTATATATATATAATATAAGATATATATATATATATATATAATATATATGGTTTATATATATAATATATATATAAGTTAATAATTAACAAGTATACAGTATATAGTATATACTATATAATATATATATGATATATATATATAAGTATTTATATATTATATAGTAATAGTATATATATATATATATATATATATAAATGATATATAGTATAACACAGTATATTAGTATATTTATAAGTATATATATATCAGGGATATATATTATAATTATATATATATAATATATATATATAATATATAGATATAGTATATATTATATAGTTATATATCATATTTTAATAAACTTGTAGTATATATATACAGTATTATGTTAATATATAGTATAGTAATATAATATATAGTATATTAGTATAAAAGTATATATAATATATAGTAAGTATATATATATTATATTTATATTAAATAATTATATATATAGTTATATATATATATATATATATATAATATATAATATATAATATAGTAGTGAGTAAGAACTTAAAATTTAAATTCACAGCTTTTTTATCTTTGATAATCCGAACACAATGAAGTGGAATTTCATACGAAACGGCCGTGATTCCTCTTTGCGCTTGCACCCTCAGACATTTTGCACTGTCCACCAAGTGTGAGAGGTGCGGTCAAGGTTGAGAGGGACAGAGCATTTGGCTAACCGTGCAGTTATCACACTGGCGAGGTTTTGCATTTGGCACTCTCAGACATGGCAGTTGGTACCCTCAGGCACTAGCAGTTGACACTCTCAGACATTAGCAATTTAAATTCTCAGACATTTGCAGTTGGTATCCTCAGACATTGCAGTTGGTACCTCATACATTGGCAGTTAGTGCCCTCAGACATTGGCAGTTGGAACCCTCAAGCATTAGCAGTTAATATCCTCAGACATTGGCATCCTCAGACACTGGCAGCTAGCACCCTCAGACATGGCAGTTGGTACCCTCAGACACTGGCAGTTGACTCCCTCAGACATTGGCAGTTGGTACCCTCAGACATTTTCAGTTGACCCCTCAAACCTTATCAGTTGGTATCCTCAGGCATTGATAAATGGTACCTTCAGACATTGGCATTTGGCACCCTCAACACTTATCAGTTGATACCCTCAAATCGTATCAGTTGGTACCCTCAGATATTGGCAGTTGGTACCTTCATAGACTAGTAGTAAGTACCCTCGAACATTGGCAGTTGGTACTCTCAGACACTGGCAGTAATCATCATAAGAAATTGGCAGCTAGTACCCCCAGACATTGGCAGTTGTTCCCTTCAAGTATTGTCAATTGATACTCTCAGACATTGGCAGCTTTCCCCCTCAAACATTGGCAGTTGGTACCCTCGGAGATTGGAAGTTATCACCTGCAAATATTGTCAGTTGGCGCCCCCACCCATTAGTGGTGAGTTTAAGCCGGTTCAACCAACTAACGGGTTAAGCTTTTGGTGTTTTTATATTTTTTTTGTTATAAAGAAAAGCGAACGGGTAGTTACTCATATACGCTTGCTTACAAAAAGCGAACACGGCAACTACTTATATGAACAAAGCAGAGAAACACTCTCTGTGGCAAATTTTTGGCAACATCCACCACTGCACTAAAAAGCCAAAAGTTAAATCATTTTTGAAGATTAATAGGTTCTGACGAGGTAAATTATCGTGAAATAATCACCAAAAGTCAAAACTTTGAAGAAATTACAGAATACTGAGTGTAAGCGCCGTATAGTAATTGAGATTTATTAAATAAATTTGTATCATTGGTAATATGTAAGGTAAGTAAATTATTATTATTATTTTTTTTTTATTATTCTTAATTAATTTTTTTTAGTAGTAATATATTATGTATTTTATGATTTTTTTTATTATTAAATTATTATTATTATTATTATTATTATTATTAGCTCAATTTTATTTTATATGAAAATTAAAAATTGTAACATTTTTGCAAAATAAGAGATTTTTCAGAAAACGATGAATATTTACTTGTCAGTTGAAGCTGAATCTCATTTGTTTTGTCAAATTCTTGCCAGAATACTCCGATCAGAAATTATAGAAATGAAATTCCTTCAAAATTGTGTGATCTTAAGGATTCGTGCATCCAAAGATATTGGGGAGAAACTGAGCGTGTTAAGTATGTTTTTCTACTAGGTACCTGATAGTTTTACTAAGTTATAGCAATAATATAAATAGTATATATATATATATATTATTATTATTGACGTAGTATCTAATGATTATAGTTATATTGATAGAGGGTATATTAGTATTAAGTAGATATATTACTAGTAATAGTAGTAATTAATATATATATATATTATTATAATATAAGATAATATTATTATAGTATTTATATAGTATATAGTATAATATAATATATTAATGTAGTTATAATATTAAATATAGCTGAGACACACACGCCAAGTTCATATAGAAAATAATGAATATGCAAAGATGGCTTCTTTTTTTGAAGAGCATTATTATTATTATTATTATTATATAGTTATTGATATTATTAATTTACTTATATTATATTTATTATTATTATTATTTATTATTATTATTATTATTAAGTTATTATTATTAATTATTATATATTATTATCTCATTATTATATTGTTATTAAATTATTATTGAAATATATTCATTATTATTATTTTATCTTATTTTAATTATTTATTAAATTATTAGTTATTATTATTGATATGATTGATTATTATATTATATTATGTATATATTATTATTAAATCTCAATTATTATATATTATTTATATTATTACTTTTCACCACTTTCTGAATCGTGAGTGGTAATAATAAAGGTAGAATAATTATATAATATTATATATATATTATATATATAATAAGTTATTTATATAATAAGATATATATGAGTATATTATTATCATAAGATAGTTATATATATATATAATATACTATATATATATATATATAATATATATATTATATATATATTGATATATATAAATACAATAAAATACACTATATGTGTAGTGAAGGGATTTGGAACCACATTTGAAAATGACTTGTCAAAAGGATAATTTAGTTCAGCAAGATTCTTTTATTATATAGGTTCTGAAAGGTTTTTAACAATTTCATTCTCATTATAAGGATAACACAACCTCTTCTTTCAATCCACACTAAGGAAACCAGTCATCACAAAGTGCACGTGTTGTTGTGTGCAGTTGTACGTCTGTATGTGTGGTGTGTGTGTGTGCTGTGTGTGTTCGTCGTGATATGTGGTTGTGTGTGTGATGTGTTGTGGGTGTGTGAGATATACGTGTAGGTGTGATGTGGTGTGTGATAGGAGCTCTATATAATTATCAAAACTCGGCATGGAAATGGAGAATATTTGATGGTTTGGGAAACACATTTTGATATGCTTATGGCTACGCGCGACTCAAAATATTCGATAAGTTCATATTGAAACTGTTATTGAACTAATTACTTAATTTTCATTAAATCAAGCATCTAAAATTAAACTCTGCGAGTTTCGAAGATATCTAAAGTATCTAAAAATTAGTATATAAAATTAAACTCTGTGAATAATTAACTTTGGTTGATCAGTAATAGTACATATTAAATAAAATAAACATTTTACATGATCATTTTGTGATACATAGCTAGTGATTTATCTTCGAAATTTGCTCATGATTGAAACGCCATTTCTTAGATCATAATCGCCAAAGAGGGAAAGGAGGAAAGCTTCTTTCCTTCGATTAGAAAGAAAAAGGCCACAGTTGTTGTCTATGGAATCTTTTGACGCCGTTTCTTTTACGAAATCACACCCCTCCCCCCACCCACTTAACGAAGAGGGGAGTGGGAAGGAGAAGAGAGAGAGAGAGAGAGAGAGAGAGAGAGAGAGAGAGAGAGAGAGAGAGTAGGTGATGTAGTCATGGCAACAGATAAAGGGGGGTAGGGGCAATGACAACTTTATGGTTCATTCTGTAAGTATTTTCGTTTGGGGAAACTTACTTAAAGACTTCACTAAAGAAACTTATATATATATATATATATATATATATATATATATATATATATAATATATATATATATATATATATATATATATATATATATATATATATATATATATATATATATATAGTCTATATATATTTATATATATATATATATATATTATACTTTGAACTGAAAACATCTATGTATAATTTAGTTGCAAATGGCTTATTTGGCACGCCCATTTGGGTCCATATCTGGCCTTAACATTTTTTATAATTGTAGGGGAAGGGGGGTTGATTCTTGGGTAAACATGGGCACACGGGGTATACGCAAATGCACGCACATAAGGAAACACACTCGGGTAAAGAGATGCACTCTGCACGCACCTCTTAGAAAAGGGTATTGGGCAGACAGACAAACTATAGATGACTGATAGGCAGAGTCATTTAAGTAAAATATTAATAAATTGTTTCAACGCACGCATCAACATAGATTAACAAACTAAGTTCTGTGTGTGTGTGTGTGTGTGTGTGTGTGTGTGTGTGTATGTGTGAGTGTGTGTGTGTGTGTAGGTGTGTGTGTGTTTGTGTGTTTGTGTGTGAGAGAGAGAGAAGAGTCAGACAAAATGTTTTCAAAATCTGGCACCAAATTAAGGAGACTACTTAATATATATATATATATATATATATATATATATATATATATATATATATATATATATATATATATATATATTTATATATATATATTGTTTTAAAGCATATAAATAAATATATATATATATATATATATATATTATTATTATTATTATTATTATTATTATTTCGAAGTTCATTTGTTTTGAAACTAAAATGGCTTCGAAATTCACAACAATAAAATTTTTAATAATAAAAACAAATATTAATATTTTTATCTCAAAAAGTTTTGAAGCTAAATAAATTTCAAAAATTTGAAAAGTAAAAAGTAGAACTTTAAATTAAAAGTTTTCAAATAATAATAAAAATCAAATAATAATAATAATAATAATAATAATAATAATAATAATAATAATAATAATAATAATAATAATAATACAATAATAATAATAATAATAATAGAAACAACACATAATTGAAGTATATATAAAGATATTATTATTATTATTATTATTATTATTATTATTATTATTATTATTATTATTATTATTATTATTATTATTATTATTATTATTATTATTATTATTATTATTATTATTATTATTATTATTATAAAGGTTTATTTACATAGCTTTTCAAATCACAGTGCAAAATCAAACATTCAAGGAAAACAGGGAAATCAAATTCAAAATTTCAGTGTGAACCCTGTATTATTATTATTATTATTATTATTATTATTATTATTATTATTATTATTATTATTATTATCATTATTATTATTATTATTATTATTATTATTATTATTATTATTATTATTATTATTATTATTATTATTATTATTTTTTTTATTATTATTATTATTATTATTATTATTATTATTATTATTATTATTATTATTATTATTATTATTATTATTATTATTGTTTATTGTTAATTTCAATATATATTATTATTATTATTTAGATTATTATTATTATTATGAATGTTTATTATTATTATTATTATTATTATTATTATTATTATTATTATTATTATTATTATTATTATTATTATTATTATTATTATTATTATTATTATTATTATTATTATTATTATTATTATTATTATTATTATTATTCCGATGTTGAGTGTTATTATTATTATTATTATTATTATTATTATTATTATTATTATTATTATTATTATTATTATTATTATTATTGTTTATTATTATTATTATTATTATTATTATTATTATTATTATTATTATTATTATTATTATTATTATTATTATTATTATTATTATTATTATTAGGACATTTATAAGTGGTTGACTCCGTTAATATTAGGTTAGGTTAATTTGGGTTAAGTTTGGTTAGGTTAGGTTAGGTTAGGTTAAGTTAGGTTAGGATAGGTTAGTTTAGGTTAGGTTACCCCAAAATTTAATGTATTTACCCTAAAATTATTAAAATAACGATACATTAATTATTGATTTTTGCTCCTGGAGTCAACCACTTATAAATAGCCTTATTATTATTATTATATTACAAACTAAGAACCAGATTGCTTGAAAATTCGTTCAGAAATTATTTTGTACATCGAGCCCTAATACTCTGCGACGTTCGGATTATAAACATACATGTGTGTCCACAAAGAGTCCTTTTAGGCAAGCCTTTGATTGCCATGTATTGTTAATACATACCGGTCCCAAACCCGAATAAAAGAGGAGGGTTGCCACGACAGGCCTAGCAAGCAGGTGGTTTAAAACATTTCTTTCTCGTGAAACCCCACATCCAGTCTTTAGTTGCACTGACCGACCTCCGGTCTATTTGGGGATGAAAATTGTTGTGAATGTGCATTATTATTATTGAGCAGACATTATTGAAACATTGTTTAGTTGAAATTGTAATTGTTCCTTATTATTTATTATTATTATTATTATTACTTGTTATTATTATTATTATTATTATTATTATTATTATTATTATTATTATTATTATTATTATTATTATTATTATTATTATTATTATTATTATTATTATTATTATCAATATCATCATCATCATCATCATCATCATCATCATCATCATCATCATCATCATCATCATCATCATCATCATCATCATCATCATCATCATCATCATCATCATTATTATTCTTATTATTATTATTATTATTATTATTATTATTATTATTATTATTATTATTATTATTATTATTATTATTATTATTATTATTATTATTATTATTATTATTATTATTATTATTTACAGAAATATAGAAAATAAAGACTCCTCCCTGCTATTATTATTAGATTTCACAAAAGCTTTTGACATGATTGATCACGACATACTACTTAGTAAAATGAACAAAATGGGCTTTGAGGGGACAAACTTACAATGGTTTAAAAGCTACTTAAAGGAGAGATCTCAATACGTTAAACTAAATGAAACAAATTCAATCACACTTCAAACATCAACTGGCGTACCCCAGGGTTCAATTCTTGGACCGTTTCTATTTACTCTTTATACTAATGATCTGTTCAACTCTCAAGATGCTTTTTCAGTCTCATATGCTGATGATATCTCTATCTTAATAAATGACAAAAATGCAGAGTCTCTATCACGTAAAGCAGTAGACACCTTAACAAAAATAATGAAATGGATAGATGCTAATAAGCTATCTTTAAATTTAAATAAAACATCTTATATTATTTTTAGCAACAAATTAATTGACGATTTAAATATAAAAATTAACAACGTAGAACTGCATAGGGCTACAAATGCAAAAATACTGGGAATAATAATCGATGAAAAACTGACATTTAAAGAACATGTCAACAACCTAGTTAGCAGACTGTCGAGATACATGTATATGCTAATAAAATAAAATAAATATTAATTATTCTCTTTCCTTTCTTAAAATATACTATGCATTAATCCCCCCCCCCCCCCCTTACTATACTGTCTTCCTATATACGGAACCACAAATAACTCAGTTATCCATCCTGTAATTGTAATTCAAAAGCGATTTATTCGCCTCATAAGCAATTCAATAGACTTTTACAGCCATACACAACCATTGTTCAAAAAACTAAAGATATTGCAGTTCAAAGACTTACTCAATATGTAACACTCCTAAAGGGAGATACATAAAATATCCTGAATAAGCTTCATGACTTTCATGGGTAAATTTTTCACCAAAACTAAGAAGTATAATAGAATAATGAAGAAACATGCTTATATAAATAAACTTCTCTCTGTGATTATAAAAACCATCAAATAGTGTTTAAAAAGAATAGTCTACTAACCCCATTTGGTTTCAAAATAAAAGAACAAACTGAAAAATATAATAAATTTGAGAAGCGAAAAAACTTTTTGGTCGCTTTCCAAATATTAATAAATAACAAACTCAGCGATTCATCTTTTGTAAAATCTATATTATTAGTGTTATTAATTATTATTATTATTATTATTATTATTATTATTATTATTATTATTATTATTATTATTATTATTATTATTATTATTATGCTATTACTATTGCCTCTGTAAATTGTTATTGTTATTATTATTATTATTATTATTATTATTATTATTATTATTGTTATTATTATTATTATTATTATTATTATTATTATTATTATTATTATTATTATTATTATTAGTACTATTATGTTATTATTATTTCTTTGCTGTTATTATTAACATTATTGAAGTCAGTTATTATTATTATTATTATTATTATTATTATTATTATTATTATTATTATTATTATTATTGGTTGGTTATTGTTATTATTTTTAATTATTATTATTATTATTATTATTATTATTATTATTATTATTATTATTATTATTATTATTATTATTATTATTATTATTATTATTATTATTATTATTATTATTATTTTTTTTTTTTTTTTTATTTTTGATGTTATTATTATTACTATTAAATATTAGTATTATTATTATTATTATTATTATTATTATTATTATTATATTATTATTATTATTATTATTATTATTATTATTATTATTATTATTATTATTATTATTATTATCACTGTTAATAATGTTAATGCTATTTTACTTATTATAATTATTATTATTATTATTATTATTATTATGTATTCTAATTGTATCAAAATTGGTTTTGAGATTACATTAATTACGTAAATTTAATCACACCTATATTATTTTGGGGCTCAAAGGACACAACATTGTGTTGCAATTAGTAGCTCCCTTTCAGAAATTGTATTGCATTAATTTATGTATTATATTACAACAATATATTACAATTGTAAGTTAAAATTTATTATGTATATTGTTCATATTTTTAGAGTAAATAGTTTTGAATTTGAATTTGAATTTGAATTTGAATTATTATTATTATTATTATTATTATTATTATTATTATTATTATTATTATTATTATTATTATTATTATTATTATTATTATTATTATTATTATTATTATTATTATTATTATTATTATTATTATTATTATTATTATTATGAGATTTTCAATGCAAGAAGGAATTAATTGTTTAATTCGTTCAGATTTAGATTTTAGGTGTAAAAGATAAAACCTACACTGAGATAAACCACAAAAATAAATTTTTAAGGAACCCTGTCAGCTGCAAACTATACTTGTTCACATTATTATTATTATTATTATTATTATTATTATTATTATTATTATTATTATTATTATTATTATTATTATTATTATTATTATTATTATTATTATTGTAATAATGATTGAAATTGAAATTGTAATTTGAAATGGTAGTTGTAATTATGGGTAAAGTGTTAATTGTGGTTATTATTATTATTATTATTATTATTATTATTATTATTATTATTATTATTATTATTATTATTATCATTGTTATTATTGTTATTATTATTATTATTGTTATTGTTATTATTATTATTATTATTATTATTATTATTATTATGAGTTTTCTTTTTATGTTATTATTATTATTTTTATTATTATTATTATTATTATTATTATTGTTATTATTATTATTATTATTATTATTATTATTATTATTATTATTATTATTATTATTATTATTATTATTATTATTATTATTATTATTATTATTATTATTATTATTATTATTATTATTATTATTATTATTATTATTATTATTATTATTATTATTATTATTATTATTATTATTATGAGATTTCTGTGCTATAATAATAATAAAAGGTTATTATTTTAGGGATATTGGTGCCAGATTAAATGCTATAAAAATGTTCTTAGCAGAGTATAATAAAAAGAAGAAAGATGAACTTAAGATGAAAACTGAAAGAACTTAAATGTGATTACTTTGATAAGTTTTAAAGTGGATTTTTATCACCTAAAGATAAATAATTTTTTTTCATATTGCCTCGTTTCGTTGTTGATAAGAAGACTGCTGGTATTTAAGTGTAAATCTTTGAAGTGCTGGGTGCGAAATATTGACATCTACAGAAAATAAAAGTAAGGTACTTTTAAAATATTAATTGGGGAGGGTGTATGCTGTGGGCTTTTTGTGGTGCCCTTACTGACTGTATCGTAGAAAATTGATTAAAGTCCATTTGTGTTTGGAGTTAGATGGAGAATGAAAGAATGAACAGTGGTGAGATGGGTTTGAACATTTAATAGAGAGAACGGTTTGAACAGCAAATTAAGAGAAAGTGGATCTACAGGAATAACAGAAGAATAGAGGCTTTGAAGACCCAATATTAATATTTTAAGATCATTGGATGTTATATTTAAACTTTAAAAACAATCTAAGAAATTAGAGTGACTCATTTCAGTTGATAGTTTCAGAGGTTTATCTTATGGTCCTGACTGTCCTTTAAACTTTCTCCGGTTCAGTTTCTGACTCCATGTCATGCTCAGGTTGACTCCATCACATATTCAAGTTCCACATCTCAGGTTGACCTAAAAGGTTTATACAAAATCTGATCAATAAAAGTCGAATTGGTGTATCACTTTGTGAGTCGTTGCGCTGCAGATGGGAGGGAATCAAAGCCGGGGGCCCCATGACAAAGCATTACAGCCGGTCGTACGAGCCAATAGGCAAAAGCAAATAAAAAGCCATACGAAGTCAATACAAAGTCAATGCAATGCCAATACGAAGCCAATACAAAGCCAATACGAAGCCAAAACAAAACCAATAAAAATCCGATACGAAGCCAATACAAAACCAATACATGAATCAATACAAAAGCAATATGTTGAATAATGGCCTTTTCTCTGAGAAATCGGTCACAAAGTTGTCATTGGAAAGTCAACAGCCAAATACGAAGCCAAAAACGTAAAAATCACGAGCAAACCAATACAAACCAATGCAAAAAATAATACAGTGCCAATACAAATCCGTGGATACGAAGTCAATACAGCCAATACAAGCCAATGTGAAACCCATACGAAAGCCGTAATACTTCCGGTTTATGCTAATGAATTAAAAACTAAAAATGACGATTATGAATATCTATGAATGTATCTTGAGGATGCGGAAGACAGGATACGATTATTCATCCACTAAAGTAAAAGAATGCAAACATGAAAAACATAAAAAACATTCAATTAACAATGCAATATTTTAATAACAATAATAAAAAATGCACTATAATAATAATAATTTATGTATTATGCAATTGTGAAGAGTCCTGGTCTTTAATGCCAAAGGAATACTACAAAATTGTTAAAGGAAATGAAGGAAAGAAAATTTAATCACGCAAAGCGTGAGATTTTACCCGTTTAGTGGCGGCACAGCACACAATATGGT
>JABUQX010073157.1:0-2500 GCA_015478945.1 Trachelipus rathkii
ATTAGTATCTTCGTTCAATTTGGAATTCTTATTTAACCGTTTCGCATTTATTCTGAAACACTTTCAAGTTATTGTTAGTATCTACTCTGTCATGTATCACTTGAGAATTATTTTGTTTTGTATGTGATTAATATGATGCCATTTATATCCTATAAACTTTTATGACAAGCGAAAATTATTTTTTTTTTGTATAAATTATGACTTTAGGCACTATTCAGGATTTATAGTTGTTTCAAAATTTTTCAATAAAGACGTTAAAGATATTAGCATCATGTATGATAATATCCTTATAGAGTCTCTTCAAGTTCTTCATCAACGATGTAATATATCCTACTTACATGCTGTCTTTATGGAGGGCAGGTAATGAGTGGTTTTAAAATTCTTATTCAATTTTAAGAATACCTAACCTTAACCTCTCAAGTAGTATGTTATACATCGAAACCTTGATAAGTTTTCGATAAATCCTCTTGATGTTTGAATCAAACGAATAATTATGCTTCGAAGGATGTTCAATGTGTTTCTCATGTTTGAGGCCTTTTGTATAATGTATGTGTTAATGAAAAGTTCAAAATGAACATAGGATAACTAGCCATTATTTTGTTTAGAATTTTGTTTAGTTCAATTATGCTTCGAAGGATGTTCAATGTTGTTCTCATGTTTGACGCCTTTTGTATAATGTACGTTTTAATGAAAAGTTCAAAATGAACATAGGATAAATAGCCCTCATTTTGTTTAGAATTTAGATGGATTTAAATTTAGTTTATTTGTATTCGTCTTTAAAACTGACATCACTAGAGTTTTCGTTCTGATGAATAAAATTAACATGTTATTTGTTCTTAAAAATATCTCCTAGCCATAATGTGATTTTGAATTTATTATTATTATTATTATTATTATTATTATTATTATTATTATTATTATTATTATTATTATTATTATTATTATTATTATTATTATTTTACTGTGCTGCATAATTTTTGTAAATTAAAAGAAGCTTGATGTAGACTACTGAGGGACTCAAACATTCCACATGAATTTATTATAATAAATATATAATAGTAAAAA
This sequence comes from Trachelipus rathkii, assembly GCA_015478945.1. Classification (NCBI taxonomy): domain Eukaryota; kingdom Metazoa; phylum Arthropoda; class Malacostraca; order Isopoda; family Trachelipodidae; genus Trachelipus; species Trachelipus rathkii. The sequence continues at coordinate 1,066 of JABUQX010073157.1, forward strand.
TAAAATAATAATAATAATAATAATAATAATAATAATAATAATAATAATAATAATAATAATAATAATAATAATAATAATAATAATAATAATAATAATAATATTCTGGAAACGTTTCCCATTCTTTTTCCTGTTAACTTCAGTAAAGAATTTCAAGCTGTCCATTTAAGTTATTTTCTTTTTATATATATATATATATATATATATATATATATATATATATATCTTAACACCATATATATATATCTATATCTCTATATATATATATATATATATATATACTCTATACCACCATATATAAATAAACATTTCTAGATTGCCACTACCGTTGCACAATCGGTAGAGTGAGAGAGAGTGGCAAAGCAAAGGGTTAGGGCTCGATTCCTGGTCCTGATCTTGAAAAAAAAAAAACTTTCATACAAAAAAGTGAAAAACTTCTGTTTTTGCTCCACACTTTGTGAATCTTAAACTTTTAATAATTTAGTTAAAATATAGTCATATTATCCACTAATATTATGTATTCACTATTTCATTCACTAATATTCATTCACTTTTATTATTTACTAATATTTATTAATATTTATTCACTAATATTTTAAGAAGTAATAAATTACTGTAATTAATAATGAGTTACGATTAAGAATTTTTTGTTTTATCAATTAAACAATAATAATTGCAACTTTTTTTATATAATTATTTATTACACCTAAAAAAATTTTTGGGTAAATTAATAATTTTCAGAGTAGATATAATTATATTTATAATTATAATTATAATTATAATTATTTAAATTTATATCCAAAAGTAAAAAAAAAAAAAAGATAATAATTTCATGGATATTTTTTTTTCAGCCTGAGGGTAGAATTTTTTTTGTCAAAAGTTAAATTTCACTCTAATTTTTATATTGATTCCAGTTTCATAAATATAATTTTCATAGTAAATAGTTTTAACTAGTATTTAGATATCTTTCTACTACCCAATTAATTACTTCTGGGATCTAATTTGAAACTGCCAGCACAGCATAATGACGTTCTCAGAAGTCGAATTGGTGAGTATATAGGAAAATGCTAAAAATGAAAGAAGATATATATATATATATATATATATATATATATATATATATATATATATATATATATATATATATATATATATATATATATATATATATATATATATATATATACTGCTATATACTCTATACTGTCTGGAGTTCCCCTTATTTGGGGGTGCATGTCATCTCCAGAAACCCAGCGACCTTCACCGGGCGAAGCCATTGGCCTCTCAGGGAGAAATCTGATAGAGTGTTCTGTGCAGAGGGGTGGTAGGGACCATCTTGAAAGGAGGTGATCAGAGCTGTTTTGGCGTCCATCAGTGTCTTCTGCAGGTAGGGGAGGTGGTATTCTTGGGTTGAGCATGTGTCTGTGTTGGCAAACCT
>JABUQX010073157.1:12500-28003 GCA_015478945.1 Trachelipus rathkii
TATGTTATAGGAGTTAATCAGTATTTACTGAGTGATATTAAATTTGGAGTAGGTTGTTAAGATATGATGAGTTACCTATATGTGCTGATCGTGTGCGAGTTTTGTGTGACGATGTTGTACGTCCTCCCAATGTTGGCTGTCGTCCGGGAAGGTGCGACACTAACTCACGCCGTTCAAGCTATCAAAGAACTTAGATTTAGTTGAGTAGAAAGAAGCTCTGGGAATACCATGGGATGAATAAGGAGGATAGTTGCTACCAGGTTACCTTTTTCATCTAAAAAAGGGAAAAGACTACTAACATTAATTTTTCGTCACATCTTTTTATTGATTTGGAGACTCATGAAATGTTTTCAGTTCCTGAGGCAATCCGAGACTTGCTGGAGTAACACCAACATCGTGACGCGAGTGCCATGAGAGAAATTAAATAAATAAATATCAAACGAGTAAAATACAAATCAAGATTACCAAGTGTGCTTAATATATATTAAATTAGATGTTTATTAGTATGTGAATGCTTGTATAAGATTATTTACGAAAATATACATAGGTCATTACATAAACTACTATAAATAATTCATAAGTAATAAATAAAAATAAAAGAGTAACACAAATAAGAATTAAGAAAAAAAGAAAACTCTGTATAATTGTAAAAAATTCTTACTTACACTTGTGATTTTATGTTTTATTAACTTACTAAATTTATGTTATTGAAAACAAAATAGTGTAGGAAAAGTAAATTCAGTAAATTAAAACACCTCCAATGAACTCCTATTTCTGATCCACCTCTACATTTATAGTCCAGTATATTGATGAGTATTTGAATAAATATAATTTGATTAAAATCAAATGAACTATTATCTATAAAATATTATATCTTGTTTACACTCATACCACTAAATGTCATAAATATCGAATCAATAATAATAAAGCTTGCCACAAGTAATAATGGAACCATTCCCTCCTGATTCAACAAGTCGATAGAATCATATTTGGAGACATTAATACGAAAATTAAGATACAATCTTTATTAACTAAAAATTTATTACTATGTTTATTTTACTCATACCAACTATATAAAAATATAGCAGTAATAAATAATCAATTAAAATTCAAAACAAATCTATATCACCTAACCAATATCACTTAGTAAACTCATAAGTAACTGTGATTCATATTGAATACTATAAGAAGGAACTAGAGCTCTAAATGTGAATATAAGGGAATGCAAAGAATTATTTAATAGAATTAGTTAAACGAGTATATTACATAACCGCAATATGAGAAGCAAGAAAGTCATAAAGTTTCAAGAACATTTGCCAATTGAGATTTTATCTAATAATCTCGCTGACCTTCTGGCACACAAGTTTGATTTCTTATTCTTAATACGATATTGATTACAAGTCTATTATAATCGAGAGTATCATTATTGATTAAACATATATAAGTATTATAAAATTATTCTAATCTCTTTAATATTTATGCTAAAGATCCAATCAAAATATGTAATTCAATCGAACAACAAGTTTAAATATCAGCTATTAATAAAGACGCTAAACTATAGCATCTATAATCTGAGACACTAAGAAAAACTAAATGTTGCACAAAGACAACAACTAACATCAACAATACGATGAGGCGAATAAAATCATCGTCAGGATCTGTTAACATTACTAATGTGTTTTACGATAGATTTGCTGCGGCACTGGTATATTTTAAGTTCGATGCCGCATCAATCATGCGAGTAACCTAATGCGTTAAGTGTTTTCGAAGGTAATATCTCTGAGATATTATATGGCTAATACACAGTGTTGTGCCCTCTTAACTAAAAATGTAGAAGATCTCGTAAAATACTAACATATTATCTAAACATTGGTTACTTTTATTCATACAAGAACCAAGCGAAATGTATGCTACATAATCAAAGTTTTTTTGATCAGAGTTAATAAACGAACATAGCCTCATCAACTGGAACTTAGAGAACACATTACCATCCATTCCAATAGACTATAACTCACTAATAATGAATAAATATACAACAATAGAATAAAACTGTGCTATTTTAATATGCAGAAAGGTTTCAGACAACTCAAAATTAAACACCTTAATGATAAATTAAGATATAATCTTGCATAAGGTGACTCATGCCAAATAACGTAAGCACTAAATCATTCTAAACTTGTTTCACAATAGCATAACTCTATAAGCATATTTAATACGTTGTATCTTACACTACACATTAACCATTATTAGCGTAAATGAACAAATAGTAGATAGTTTATTCACTAATATTGGTGGTTATTATATAGTTAATCTATAAACTCGAGCAGCGAAAAAATATGTATGGCATAAATGCGTAATCAAAAGATTAGGATTTTGTTCATTACTAATTCAGTTAATTAAAGAGCTATATTACTATTTATGCATGCTAAACTGTTTATGTTGAATTCTTTAAGAATTAATATAGTATGCATCAACTAAGACATAACATATTCACACATTAACACACAATAAGACTGATGTATGATTAAACACTTAACAAAGCTTACGTACATAAATTAGGATACATGTAACTCACAGAAAATGCAAAGCAATAACAAAGTAATTGGTGAATTATGATGAATCAAAAACGACAAGCTTAAAAATATTAAACTTAATTTTTCAGATTAAGACTCATATTACATCAATTAACAGTTATAAGTACTACTACTAGACACTAGTTTACGATTTTAACTAGATTATAATTTCGTCAATACGAGGTGTGTTCTAATTTAGAGCAAGGTGGTTTCTGAGCGTAATATTTAATGCGTAATCGTACTAATAGGCGAATTTTTGCACATTCAGTATGGAGAATGATTACTTAGCAGCTCTGATGTCTAAACGTTATGTATATAATATATATTAGTACTAAAGACAATCCTGTGAACTACTAATCTTATTAAAGTCTCACATATAATGTAGAAACTAGTTATCATTAACAAAGTTTCCACACTTACACAAGTAAATAGTAAGCTAATCAATGGTTAATGCACATACGTAATAACGCTGTTTTATCATTTTCTAAACTTTTCCAAGCAATATTCTAACATATTAACGTTAATTAAACGCCCACAAAAGCAACATAACTTCCTTCCACAATTGCTCTCGACAACATTAATGTTAATTTTTTCATCATACTAATCAATACGAATATAAAACTTCTTAACAATTTAAATCTTAAAAGAGTGATAGGGGTTTTCCACATATAAAGCTACTATCGAGTACATATAAATCGAATTAGAAAAAATATGTATCAAAGATACACCTAGTTTAACTACAAGCTACTACACACGAATTTAAAGTTAGCATTAACAAAGTTCTAACTGAGTTATCTTTATATAACTAACACCTAGATATCATAAAGCTAACTATAATCGATTTGTATTATTAACAATGATAAAAATATCATATGATCTAATAAACTAGAAAATAATGTAACAAACGCCCACAAAAAACATAACTTCCGCCATAAATGCCTTCTGACAACTATTAAACATAAGTTCTCCAATTATACTCACAGTAATGATAACTATACATTACATCAAAAACGTAACCTAGTCACACTTTCTTTTTTTCGAGCTGTATCATCACTATATATATTATTATATATATAATTTATTAATTTAATATTTGTAAAGTTTATAATTTCAATAGAAGAGATATTCGATATTATCTTCTAAAAAGCAAACATGTAAAACCCTAGATAAGAAAGAAAATTCTGTTTTTCTATTTTTCTTTTTCTTTTTCTTTTTCTTCTTATTAAAATTCAAAATAAGGAGAGATAACTCTTATCTTAATTTGATTTAACATTTATATTAAGTTAATACTTACATTGACAACAGTAACCATTTATCAAAAATTGTAGCGTCTATATAAGAACTGAATATCTCTACCATCATCATAACCTAACGAGTAGATATACGCAATAAGTGAATTATTTTAAGATTCTATCTATTTTTAAGCACCTCCGTCCTCCTTTCATGAAAATAACAATTCTAACATAAAATGCTTTAACGCTTTGAACTATCCTCATGATAACGTGATAGCCAATACTTATATTACATCTACTAGCACACTCTGGCAGGTCCATACGCAACATGTACGCAGTCAGACCATCCGCTTTACGATTAAATATAACAATGACGACAACATCGTTGGGAATAACTAAATCCTCGTGAAGACTCATCAACACACCCTAGAGCATCTTGCAGCGAGATGTCAACGATATCACAAGCGCAAAAATCTAATTCCTACTGAAGAAATAAGTGTATAACATTCAACTAAGATGTAATTGAGATCCTTTTTCACGATATCAAAAAAAGTAAAATAACAAGAAAATATTATACGACGTATACGAATGAAACCATATTCAGTATCTAAAGTTATTAATTATACTTCCGATTTCGTATCAACAACAACAAAACAACAACATAATACTAGTTACAAAGATAAGTTTCTTTGATACTAAGCATACGTAAATTATGCTAACGTACATTGTTTTCACAAACTATTAATAAATGCTAACATAACCATTACTTAGAGCCTAAGAAAATACTATATGTAACATACGATGAATCTTAACACAACTTAGCAGATAAACCACTAACATTAACAAATCTTTCGCACTTAACTACAATATAAGTACTCACACTTCGTACCAAAACGTTTAAAAATTATCACACTTTTTACAAGTCATAATCTCTAGACATCATACGTCAATGTTAATTTTACACTTCACACAGTCGAGTAATACTTTAACAATAAGTATTAGCATAAATCTGTCTTCAATCTCATACTGAAAAGAATATAAATAATTGTGTCCTTTATAGTTATGAGCCGGTAACATGTTTTACATGTCCTTCGTAACATTTAAGCAAAAAAAATTACATTAATCTCAGTCTAAATTATCATAATCTCACAGGAATATATATATGCAAAACTAATAGTATAAGTTATTAACTCAACTAACAAATAATAATTAACAAAATTTACTTCATGTATACATAATAATTATAATAAGTTTCATTTGAAGTAAAATTAAATACCTCAGTAAAAATAACTGTAATAATTTACTTGTTTATAAGTCATGTGAAATATCATGTAAATATCAGTAAATCAAATACCACCCTAATCCTGCAGTCCCTACTATCTACACTACTAGTCCCATTATCCTCAGTCTCATTTGTTATAATATTAAGCTATTATATGCTTAACTTTAAAGTTCATGTGTACTCACTCGTGACAAAACAATAATCATAAAAATATGTTTTACTTTTATATATCATCTCCTAAACCTACGATATATATGCTTAACTCACTACTACTTTTTATTTTTTTTATGTCTTATCCTACTATATACTTACTTAATCTAACCGCTGAAATGGATATATAATGTACTAAATGTTCAAACCACTATATATTCTATATCCTTCTTGTAATGAAAATAATCAGTTAAACAATCCTGAAAATTCCTTCATACTATATATCAAGGTAAACTAGCTATACAGGTATTTTTATTCTTAATATACTTATATATTCTTATTTTTCGATGTTTATTATAATTCACCAGTAAGCGTATTATCTAACAAATATTTCACCTTCACAAGATGACCAAATTCTTTATCAATAGATGTCCACTCAATTTTAATGAAGAAGCATTCTGACAAGTAGCTAAATGTAATAATATTCTTTTTTATTAGTTATTTTTTAATATACAATCTTTTGACCTATTGAAATAATCAAGTAGATCATTAGCAAATTAGTCTGGGAACCTAAACATTATTCAACAAAAAACTTTATTCCTAGTTCAACGTTTTCTAACTATCATATGTTCGTCTTATAAGGTAATATCTATATCAAAAAACTTTATCATTTCTTCTAACATAATCAGATGTTATTTCACACATTTGTCATAGTTATATTTAACTACACGTTACTTAATCTTAAGAATAAACAGATTTTCATTAACCAAATGAGTATGTCTTAGCTACTTACATTACCTGTTCTGAGAGAACTATTGGCCTGGGGTCGCTGTTGAAAGTGGGTGAATCTGCGTAGGGAATTCACCCGAGGGTGTAGCGGCTTGGCTCACCGAATGGCTGTAGTGCCTTTTACCTGCCTCTCTTCGGTAATGGGTAATAGTTCAGATGCTGGCATCTTGCTAGTATTTGGTCCTTGTTTAAGGGTTTGTTAGATTAATATTCGGTTCTAGTTGTTCTAAATAATGCTCGTAAATAGTAGGACATATCTGAGTATTGTATTGACTTGCTTTTAGCTAGTTATCTTGATCTAGTAGGGAAATTTTTCTAAGGATATAGCTGATTATTCATATTCTCTATATTAGTTGCATTTGTACATTATATTCTAGTCGGGTTATGAATTTGTTAGCTTTTATGATGCTAACTTTTGGTTGGTTAAGCATATTAATTTTCGTGGTTAGTATATATAAGGACATATTTTTTTATGTTTAGTTAAATCTTGTCCAAAATATGATACTGAAATTTAATGAACTTTAATTCAGATGAGCTTAATGATTTATTCCTATGGCGGTGTGTACTTGTATGGGGAATCTGATGGGTTGGTTTGATTTATTTTGATTTATTTCTTTGATTTTTACTGCTTTACAATTCAGTAAAATTATCCTACGTATTGTTACTGTTATATGCCCCCACAACTTTTTACTTCAAGGACTTATTTGTATGCTGTGAGGTTAGGATATGATATTCATAATGTTAATCTTTTGTTTATATTTTCATGGTTTTAAATCTTGTTATTTTGCGATTGTGTCGCTGTTGGACTTATAATTTATATTTTATTTATCGTTTTATAATAATTAATGTTACTTGTAACTTATTTTCTTTTTATTTGTAAATGTTAAGCGAAGTTGATGTAATTTACATTTTGTTTATCGGCAGCTAATTAATAATTTTCTTGTCTCTGTATTGATGATTAGTACAGGTTACTACAATACTTTTTAATATACTTTAACGTGATGTTATTGATATATTATTACATTGATTATTAGAGATATTGTCTTTGAAAATGTGATTGAATAAGTTATTGATTTTGGATCTGAAGTTTGTTCATGTATTTTTAGTGTATGTGTTAAGTGCGAAGATTTGTTTAATTTAGTTGATGTTTATTCTGATGTCTTAATATTTGTTGTTAGATTATCATTCGTTGTTAACATTATATTTCTAATTAGTCATTCTAGAGGTAATGCTATGTTAAGCTTTTAATTAATGTGATACAATGTTATTGCTTATTAAATTATTCGTTGGTTAGTATCTCACAGAGTGTTATTTGTGTACCTAATATAGGTTTTTTGTTATATTTTAATAATCTGTTTTTTTTATTTTTGGCTATGGGCCTGTTAATGTGGTCGTATTTCTAATAAGTTGTTGGGTAAAAGGTTCTATTTAGTAGAAACGAAGAATATTATCATCCTTTTGAACTGATAATAGTTGCATCTCTACGGTCGTGTGATTTGCTCTGTTATTACTTTCTTCTTATCTGGTATGAAAGTAAATTTGTCATTAGAAATAATCTATTACATTTGGGATTTTAACTACTTTTCTCAGCTTGGCATATGCTTTTTCGCTGTGTTGTACGATGACAATCTCTTTGCTCTTGCATCTCTACGCTGCTTGTTTGATATTTCACGAGGAGTTTCGGTTATTCCCAACGTTCTGTCATTTATATTTAAATCGTAAACGAATGGCGACTGCTACATTGCTTGTATTTTCCTGCTAGAGGGTCAAATTTATCATAAGTATTGCATACTTTTATCACAATAGCGTTAGCGCGTAAAATCATTTTTTCATGTTTAGAGTTGGTATTTTTGTCTTATTAGTCTTAAAAAGAGATAAGTCTAAAAACTTTACTTTATTCGTATTTACCGTTAGGTATAATGATGGTTAGGTATGGTTATGACACTTTTTTTGATAAATGTTACTGTGTTAGTGTAAGATTAAGTTAATATGTTTAAAGATTGCTTGGAAAAAGTATGAAAGGTTACGTTTTTGTATCGTAAATGTTAGTTTTACCTTTACGTGTGTTAAGTGAGGAACTTTGTTAATGTATAATTTGTACGTATTATGTAATACATATAACTTTATTAGGTTAACCACGATTTGGTATGATGCTATGTTAGCTTTTTAATGAAATACATGTTATGTTAGCATATATTCGTGGTTAGTATATAAAGGAACTCAGCTGGGGAACTTTGTTAATTCGCTAAATATCTTATTCGTGTTCGTTAAGTTGGTAGGTTTCGTTCTTTTGTACTTATTTCTTAGTGTCATTCGTTTCTGGTCATGTTTAGCTTTATGATGTGCGAAACTTATATGTTACGATGTTATCTTAGTTGTTAGTATGATAATTAACTACATGTTGTGGAATTTTAGTTAAATGTTACTGTGTCAGTGTAAAGATTAACGTTCTATATATGTTAGAGATAATTCTGGAAAAATAATGAACGGTTACGTTTTTTGCATCCATGTTACTTGCTTTAACTGTGTTAGTGTGAACTTTGTTAATGTTCACATTTTATTTGTGTTAAGATGTGTTTAGGTTTTGTCTTTTGTATTATATTTCTTAGTTTATGCATAATGCTAGTAACTCCTTTTAATTAACTGTGAAACTTTGTTCCGTCTAGCTTTCTTTGGCTCGTTCTGTATGATAATTAACCACTGTTGTGAGACACTTTTATAAATGTTTACATAGTTGTTAGTGTAAGTATTACGTTATATCATTTGAGTTATGCTTGAAAAAGTATTTGTGCGTTTTGATCTTGTTAGTTACTTTTACTGGTGTTAAGTGTGGAGTTTGTTAATGTTAACAGTTTTTTTTGTGTGTAAGTTGTGATAGGTTTGTCTTTTTGCATTATTTTCTTAGTTCAGTTGATGCTAGTTAGCTTTTATTAATGTGGAAACTTTGTTACGTTAGATACTTTTCGCTGCTCTGTATGACTATTAACCAATGTGTTGATTCAACTTTTCTAGCAAGTTACTGTTGTCTTAAGTTTCGATACTAAATAAGGAATAATTCTTGGTTATCGTGTAATGTTATGGTCTTGGAGAAAGCTAACGCGGTGATTAGGACCTTTTTGCTACTTGTCTTTGCTATTACTCATGTACTAAGTTCCTTATTGGTGTAATTCTGTGTGTTGACACTCTTGTTAATGTTATACAGTTTATTTTAGTTGTAAGTTTTGTAAGGTGTGTGTCTTTGTGCTAAATAATCTCATTCAGTATAGATTGATACTTTAATGTTATTTTATTAATGTGGATAACTTTATTATGTATTAGAATTTCTTTCGCTTGGTTCTGTATGATTAATTAACCAATGTGTGTATAATTATTTAAATGAATAAAGGACCAGGGTTTAGATGAAAAATTAAATGTTAATATGGTAGATGTTATATTAACTTTAATAAAGATAAGATATTTAGGCTATTTTACGTTTTGCATATCATCTAGTTATGTTGTCTTATTATCCTGTTTTCAGTGTTAGGATCTTTGTATGAATGTTATACAGTTTTAATTTTGTAGTGTAAGTTGATGTTATGTTTGTCTTTTACAAGAAAGTATCGTCTTAAAACAGTTGATGGCTAATGTATAGTTTTGTTGTTAGAATATAGATATGTTAGTTTTTATTTATATATATTGATTGATCTTTGTAAAAAGAACTTATATTTTTATGTTATGTTTATTATCCAAAATGATCTCGAAAATGTGACTTGAATATTAGATCATAGATTACACTGACTGGGAGGGTGACAGGAAGGTAGATAGATGGTGTTTGATTTACTGATTTACTGCTTTATGGGTTGTAAAACCGTTACAATTTTAGTAAGAATTTGACCTTAATCAATAGATCAGTAGATCAATAGATCACAGATGGTCAGGAAGGGAGGTTGGATAGTGGTTTTAATTAGTTGATGTTAATGCTTTAGGGTATGTATAAACATGTAAAAATTTTAGTAAAAAATTTTGAACCTTAAAATCAAATAGATCATAATCAAACTGATACTAGACGGAGGGATGGTTTGTGGCATGCTTGATTTAGTGATATTCTGCTTTAGAGGATATGCTATATTATATCACTGAAAATTTTAGTAAAATATTCTGACTCTTTAATCTTAAATAGATATAGATAGATCTAAAATGTGAATCAAGAGGGTTGACATGGAAGGCTATAATTTTCTGGATTAGATGTTTGATTTACTCGATTTTTACTGCTTTAGGCTATGTAAATACGTAAATTTGTCAGTTATAAACATAAAAAGTAAGTAATTTTATTATATTAATTTTTTTTTATTTATTATTTATTTATTTTTTTTTTTTTTTGAGATGGTTCTGTATAACTACATATATTTATTCGAAATCTACAGACCTAATAAACATATATATAGATATATAAACTGGTATTAATAGAGTTTTGTTTAATATACAATTTTTATTACAACTCGCACCGAAAGTGAGGCTCTCAAGATTAACGGTGCCTCGGAAACACTTATTCAGATATACTATATTATACCAGTATATATATATATATATATATATAGGAGGAGAAAGAGAGTTGGAAGAAAAAGTCCTATATTTTGGTTTAAGTAAAATCTAATTTATAAATAGTCTCTATCTAGAAACTACTAACTCCATGCTACTATCTCTCCACTTCAAATTCATGCAACTTGGCTAGATCAAATGTATTTAAACTGTAATTGACAGAGGTGGGTGTGTCCCCCTTTCTGGGGGGAGAATATAGTTTGGGACTTCAACATTTAGAGTGTACCATTGAGGATTAGGTGATACCTTCCTCATATTATCACAAACCCACTCCTAATTTTATATACGAATCTATTACTCAAACTTATATAATACTATGTGGAGCCAGTAATGGAGTACGGTTTACGGTGCGGCAGTGAGGTGCGTCAGTGTAGTGTCGGACTACGGAGTCGCGGACGCAGTCGAAAAGGGATTAAATAAACTAATCAGAAGTGATTTTACTTCGGATCTATCTTCAGATGTTAATAATTTATATAATAAATATGAATATTATAGTGTGTGTGTGTAGTGTGTGTATGTGTGTGTGTGTGTGCGTAACGCGTAGTGACATAAGTCTGTGTCTTGTCGTCAATCAGTCACTTCGTGTTGATTTGACTTCCAAATGTGATCGGTCGCACGAGGAATTTCCTGACGATCGTTGATGTATACGCCTGAAACAATCACATTCAGATAGATCACACAAGTGCGTATTGACGACAATATTAGGTTGTACAATTCATTCGGGTTTTGACCTACCTCTATATAATATTCATCTTACTACAGACTATGAAATAACTCGGTTCGCCCTTACCCAATATATAATATAGATATATTCCAAGTTCTTCAACTATATAACTCTATTTCCTTTCATATCAAAAGGTTATAGATTCAACAATCACATGTACTTGTAATCTTACTATTATAATATATATATATAATTATATTATTATTATATATAAGATTATATTAATATTTTAATATTAATTATATATATATATATATATTATAAGTATAATATTATAATATATATATTATTATTAATAATTATATATATATCGGCATTATTATATAATATATAATTGTATTATATATATATATTAATGACTATAAGGCTTTTCATAAGCAATATCATAGTAATATATAGTATAGCTTAGTGTAATTTCGATAGCGATGTCTTCATCTTGAAGTAATAATCAGTCACGCTATCTTACTTAGTTTTTATCTATGAAGATAATACATACTATGTTAATATGCATATAACTTTTAGTATATTTGCGGTTTGACTCTAATCATATAAATGACTTTCCACTTCATAGAGCTATTTAAAAAAAAAAATAAAAAAGCTGCCAATATCTACTATGGATAAATTAGTCAACAAATATCATTAAATATAGTTGATTAATTGCAATCAGACATTACACAGAACTAAGTATACTACGTTAATACAATTTATGACGTACTTTATTATCTTGAACATCTATACATGTGTTATTGTGGAGCGATATTTATAAACATACTTTGTAATTATTTATCATTAAGTTCCGATAATATAATAGTAAATGTAAATTCTATATTGCAATATATATTCTCTATATTATCAAATTCTATTGATATTATAAAATTATATGATATATATATATATATATATATATATATATATATTATATATTATATTATATATATATATATATATATATATATATATTATATATAGAGGAGAGCAGGAAGAGAGAGTGCGAGATAAGAAAGAGAAGAGAGAGAGAGAGGAGAGAGAGAAGAGAGAGAGAGAGAGAGAGAGGATGAGAGAGAGAGAAGAGACGAGTAGAGAGAGAGAAGAGAGAGAGAGAGAGAGAGAAGAGAGAGAGAAAGAGAGAGAGAGAGAGAGGAGAGAGAGAGAGAGAGAGAGAGAGAGAGAGAGAGAGCAGAGAGAGGAGTGAGAGAGAGAAAGACAGAGAGAGACAGGACAGACAGACAGACAGACAGACAGCAGACAGCAGCAGACAGACAACAGCAGACGACAGACGACAGGACAGAGCAGACGAGACACATACAGACAGAACAAAGGGGGAATGTTGTAGAAAAAGACACTTTAAAAAAATTATTCGGTAATACTTGTAGTCATTCCCAAATGGAAATGAGTGAACAAGTTTTTTTCAATGAATTGCAATCAAGGGTTTTCACACTGTATTAACATTTGAGTTAGATTCACTTTGATAAATTTAATATCTAACATTAGAGTCCATTATTAATGATAAAGAATAAAAAAAGGCAAAAAAAGAAATAGAGAGATGAAAATTTCTCTTAGTGAGATTCAATAAATTTTTATAAATTTCTCCCATAGAAAATTATTCTTTTTAATTTTTAGAAATATAGTTATTGATGGGAAAAGTTTCAGTCTTGTTGTGAATTTATATATATATATCATATATATAGTATTTATATATATATATTATAATATTAGTATATATATATAATTATATATAGATATAATATTATATATATATAATATAATTATATATTATGTATATATATAATAATATATATTATATAGGAATGCGGATCGCTCTTTTCGTCCTTTTCTTTCTTTTAAAACCCTTAATTTTCGATAAAAACCATTATGTAAAAAACTCATTTTTTATTGTTTTTTAATCTTGTTTTAATCTAATTTTAAACCTAAAATAAATAGATTAGCTTAGTACTATATATATATATCTATATAGTTATATATATATATTATTTTTATATATATCTATATATATATATAGTATAATATATATTATTATAATATATATATATTACAATATAGTAAATGATAATTATAGGTGGGTATGATTATTATAATTTTCATTATGAAAAAAAGATGACATTTTCTTATTTTTTAATTAATTGTTTTTTTTCTTGTTTTTTTTTACGTCGGTGTTTAGAACACAAAGAGCTTTTTGGGTTCAATTAACTAATCAACCTTTGTTGCTGTCAACTAAAACTTGAAATATAAAAAAGAATCTTAGGACATCATGAATATTACATGTATAAAAGATTTTACTGCATTTATATTATGTAATAAATAATGTCATGAATTTATAACTTTTTCTTTGGGGTAAAAATTTTAAATTGATATAGGCTGCATTTCGAAATGTATGTCAAACGTTTAAGAACATTGTTGGTTTTAGTTTGTGACGGTTCTGAGTTAATGATTTGTCTGTTTCAATATTTCCTATTTTGAACGTGAATTGTAATCTGTTTGATTTATCAGGACAAAATTCAAAATGTAAACAAAATGGCCTAGAAGGCTAAGTATTACAAAGTAAGTAAAGGTCTAGTTTGAGGTGAAACTTTGTATATATATATTATTATTTATTATATATATATTATATTATATATATATATATTATATATATATATATATATATAGTATTATTATATAAATTTTTATACAATATTGAATTCTTTTTTATTAACTTTATATACAAATGAATTAAAAAGAATATATATAAATAATTTAAAAAAATATATATATATGATAATATTGATATATATATATATATATATATTATTTTTATATGTCATTATTGTTAATTAAACTATTAAAAATATATATATATATATCTTGTAAATATATATATATAAGAAAGATTGTATAAAAAACTTGGCCCTAAGCTTTTTTTGTGTTTCAAAATAGTAAAAATGGTGGTGAAAAATTTTTCTTGTAATTTTATATTATAGATTTTTTTTTATAGAGGTGACGAGAAACATTAGAAAAATTTCATAATTTTATTTCCATTTTCAATTAAGTATCTAATAAATGTAAAAATTAAAATAAAAAATGATTTAAAATAATACTATATATATATATATATAATTATTATATATATATATATATATTATATATTATAATATATATATATATATTATATATATATATATTATATATATATAATAATATAAATATATATATATAAATATATATTATATATATATATTATGATATATATATGTTAATATATATATATTGTTTTTAACTTTTTTGAACCATAGTCTTGGCCTTCAAGTATAGCTGCAATTAGTAATGTGTGACGAATAGGAAAGTTATGCGAACATTGGGATAGATATTTTTTTCTGTACAATTAATATAAAATTTTATAAGGGACCATGAACATATACAAACACATAGCAAACAACACTCCTCGCTTCCTCTCTCTCTCTCTTCTCTATATTATATATATATTATATATATATATTAATATTATATATATATATATCTATATTAATATATATCAATATATATATATTATATATATATATGACACTTTTCTACCATCTTCTGTTTCTTTTTTCTTCTTTTCCTGGGATGCTACGTCAATAATTAAATTCTTCAACACCTTTCTGAATTCCTACTTCTCCTGTGCGTCGCTGCATTGCAAGACCACACGTTTAGTTTCAATAATAATATATATAATATATATATATTATATATATATTGAATATAATATAATATATATATATTATATAGTACTATAAAGGGAGTATAATATATATATATATATATTTATGAAGAGAGGGAGAGAGAGAGAGAGGGAGAGGGAGTGAGAGAAGAGAAAGAGGAGAGAAAGAGAAGAGAGAGAGAGAGTAATTATAATGAAAATGATGTTCTTTCTCAAATAATGCTTATCGTGTTTTCTTACTTCCTTTTAAAATTTCTACTTATTATACATATAATAAGCATATATAATAATTAATAAGTTGTATATATTACATTTATAAAATAATGAATAATAATAATAATGAATATAATAACTACTACTACTACTAAAATAATAATAGATAATAATAATAATAGATAAAGTAATAATATATAATAACTCTGAAATCATCAGAAAATGTCACAACCTAATATTTCTCTCTATATACATAACTAATTTG
>JABUQX010073158.1:0-21744 GCA_015478945.1 Trachelipus rathkii
CACTTGATTAAAAACGAATGAAAGCAAAAGATACAAATATTCATAATTTTTACTATTTATACAAATCTTCGTCAATCAGTTTTTTGCTTAAAACCATCCAATCACAATTCCTAAAATAATTAATAAAATTGATGTATCACTTGTTGAGAGATAAGAAAAACAAATTGTATTTAAACATTAGCAAAAAACGAAAATTGGTATTTCTGTACAATTGAACTTCGTCCACAAGAAATCACAATTTTCTTCTAAAATCGAAACATAAAAGCCAAATGCATTTATACATTGTGAGCTTCACATTATATAAAATCATTAAATATTATTCATACACATTTATATATATATATATATATATTATATATATATATATATATATATATATATATATTATTAATATATATATATTATATATATATATATATATATATATATATATATATATATATATATATATATATATATATATATATATATATATATATATATATATAATACAAAACAAATATATAAAAAAAAATGTTATTATTCTTATAATAATAATAATAATAATAATAATAATAATAATAATAATAATAATAATAATAATAATAATAATAATAATAATAATAATAATAATAATAATAATAATAATAATAATAATAATAATAATAATTAATAAGTATTAATTATTTTCAAAGTTTTGTGAATGACAACCAATCAAAACTTAGCTTCTCAAAAGTAAGTCTCGAAAAACAAGTTTTCATTGGCTGTCATTACTCATGAATTACAACCATATTTACAAAATTTTCGACGAGCCGCTACAATCATACAACGTATATATAAACAAATGAGAGAGATATTGCAATGGCAATGTTGGCCATTACTTTACAATACATAAATGAAGCAATGTTATATATTACGTGTATAATTGCATTACATCTTTGGCCCACCCTTTTGAAGCAAATTGGTACATTTTGCTTTATGTACACGTGATTAAAACATTGGTCTCATTTACTCAGTGTTTCTTCTTCTGTAGAGACTTCTGATAATGGACCAGATGTGTTGTCGGCATATGATCTGCTTAAATAGTCATTGACGACATTATCTCACCCACTAATGTGGTTAGGGCAAACTTGAATTTTCCTTCGAAGAACAGTTCACAAGAGTAGTCGGGTGTTTGCGCCGGGTCACAAAATATTAAATCTATTTTCAACAAAATAATCAGCTTCGTTTCTTTCATCTTTTATTTTTGTTGTGACCATCTTTGCTGGCATTTTCCTTTGACATACAACTACTAGTATTCTTCTTACACCCTTTCCTCCAGACATACACCCTCTTCTTACTTCGCTTGCCTTTTCTCTATTACTTCTTCAATAGTATCACACATTTCTTTGTGTTTCTGTGTCTCTTTTGACACTCTTCTCCCTTTCTGCCAACTTCATCTATCTTCCTTGCAAAACAATATTTTTCACCATTCGGTGACTCTTCATGTGAGACTTCTCATCATCATCAAACTTCTCATCATCATCACACTCCACACTTCTACAATCAGTTTACATCTTTCCTTTTCTCCAAACATTCTTATTTAATTGATCTGCTTTTTATTACTGTTACCCTTCTCTTGCACATTAACTTTCTTTTATTATGCTTGCTTTCACATGCTGTGTTTGCATAAACTACCTACTTCCTTTTTCCACCTTGCATTGTGCCATTTAACAACATTGACCGACTGTACCAACTTTCCGTGGCAGTTCTCGGCGTTCTCATCTTCACCCTTCTTTTTATCGAAGTATTATTGCCACAATGCCTTTCCTCCTCACTGAACAGTTCAGCGAGCCTTGCTCTTCCTTGTTCCCAACCTTTTAATCCTGAACGCATTGAATCTGATGCCCCATAATAATACTGAGATATTCTCAAACTTTCCCTGCGTTCCAGGATACCCGTCGCAAAATTTCCTTTCACTACCCTCTTTAACTTCCCTCTCTTTGAGACTCGCATCTTTCTGTTTACTTTTAAAAGTCTCCCGTTAATTAGTTCTTGAACTTCATCACCATGGGTTACATCCCCTTCACCCACAGCTACAACATCCTTCTCTCTAGAACTTTGCGTGGACTGTCTATGTCACCTCTCACCATCTCATCATCTTCATCCGCACGATCTGTTTCACCAGACCACTTCGTGCTCTCTACCACCGATGTTTCTTGAACATCTATCATTCTCGTGTCTTCTTTAACATCTATTAATAGATCTTTAGGGGCATCAACTTCATCTTTTCCTGTAACGTTCTCATTTTCAGGTGAACATTTGGACTCAGTCATCACACTTAGTGATGGCTCCATGGTTGGCGCGACATCCTTATTACTGATGTCAAACGATTGTGGCACTGACGGTTTCCCTCTGTAAGACTCACTCATCTCCAAACTTGCCATTCCAAATTTATGATTGGTTTGGTTAGGTTCTTCTTGTGAACCTTCTTCAGCGCTCTCAGCGATGGGGACCAGCATACTTCTAATGTTATGCCCGACCTCTACTTTACGAGGCCCTCGACACACGGTCGACTCCCAAGCGAGATTTGGCTGACTTAAGGGCAATGCTCCTTTAACATTCCCGATTACCAAATCATATACAACCCCCGGTAATACTGCCGCGGTTGTTCTCCCTACGTAATAAGGGGTATCCACATCGATATTTGCAAGCGGAGCTTCGATCACCGTACTGTCCAACAAACTGTTCAACGCCTTAAACGTCGCAAACGCTCTAAACGTTTTGGGTCTGTTGGAGAGGCATGAACCCAGAAGGTCCCATTCTCCAATTCAAACTACCCAATTTCCAAAAATCACCGGAATATGAAAACAGTAACTGGAAATTCTCCAGAATCAGACCTTGCCAATTCATTGAATTCCATATTGGAAATCGATGTCGTAATCGTAACCCCAATACATTCTCAAAAGACAATACCCTTTCGGATACACCTTCCTTCCCATTTCCATGGAAACCACTCATGCCCCTCCCAACATCTGAATCTGCTGCCAAGCAGGTTTCTAACGCACTAATAATTAGAGCATACAACCCAAACCAACCAAACCCACATAACAAGTTTGGATTTGTTTTGAATCAAACTTATCTCACATTCATGGTGAAGCCTCTCCCCTACCCTCACCTTACATACATCTGAAAATCCTCCCTAAAAAGATGTCATTACAACCTAAAAAATCTCTTGGTGTATGACTAACCTCTCTCCACCCAGTTTTGTTCTCCCTTTCTCGCCGAGACCCACGTCTCAATCTTCCCTCTCAATCTGAACCCACCTCTAACAATACCCCCAGTCACATAGAGACAATTGTCTTCTAATAGACCACCATCATAATATTCATAACTAACCATGACCACTTTTCCTTCAATGGAATTGTCGTGGCTATTTACTCTAATTTCGAAGAACTTGCTCAACTAATAAACATATGTACACCAAAATGTATATGTTTACAGGAACTTTCGACTATGTCATCGCGACTTCTTTCAACCATCTGGAATATGAATTGCCGTAACTTTATAGAAAAGAGCGTGACCAATGATAGGGGAGGGTTAGGGAATACTCATTCTTAAATCTATCCCCTATTCCCCAGTCCCTCTCCAAACCAAACTTCATGCAGTAGCGGCAAGAATTCATTTGTCCATCGACATTACTATATGCTCAATCTACTTAGCTCCGAGTAGTGAATTTACTAAGGTCGACTTAGCAGATCTTTTCAAACAGCTCCCTGCTCCGGTTGTTATACTAGGCGACTTCAACCTCCGCCACCCCTTATGGGGTGACTCTGCCACTTCATCTAAGTCCAAGATCTTAATAGATCTCCTAACCCCCTTTTCCCTGGATGCGCTTAACACAGGACTCCCAACCTATGAACGTTTAGATACACACACTTCTTCTTTTATTTATTTCCTTTGCTCCCATTCCCTTATGGATCGTTTAACCTGGTCCCGCTTTGATATTTATATGGCAGTGCGATCATTCCCCAATAGCATTAAATGAGCTTGTCCAAGCCCAATGCAAAAACCCAACTTCAGCTTGGCGTTATGATCGAGCGAAGTGGGCTCCTTTTTATCAGACCACCGCTATTCCTCTTTCTCCTTTCAATAAAAAGATTTCCGACTGTTGATTGATGCCTTTTGGCTTCTTCCAGATAGTAGTCATCTCGGCAGCGGGAAGCTTGCATCCCGCAGTCTGTCCTCAGGCAGGCGGTCGGCAACCCCTTGGTGTTGGTCCCAGAGTGCGCACAAGCCAACCGAGAGAAGAAACCAAACTCTACAGGCAATACAAAAAGACCGGACCACCCAAACATGATTATTTTTAAAGCAGCCGCAGCGAGATTTCGGCGAATTAATCGTCAAACGCGTAACAATATTTTCGAACTTACAATCGACTTTTAACTCCACAACTCCCCTTTATTCAGTGTGGATACACAGAAAATATCTCGTCGATCTAATAACTCCTCACCCACAGTCCTCCGCTATGGCCCTGATATAACTGATACGATCTCCGCTCCTTCGGTGGTAGCGGATGCGTTAGGTTATAGCTTCGCTAGCCATTCGAGTTCATTCCGCTACACTGAAGCCTTTCAAAAACTGAGAACTGACACAGCACTGCCAGACTTTTCTACAGCGAAAGGGGAAGATCATACCACAACCGGTTCTTTTTACACTGCAGAGTATCAAACTGCCTGGGCGAGTAGCAAGACGGTGCTCTTGGTCCAGCCATGATTTCGTATATCATGCCCCGTCATATACATTCCCTCAGGCATAGCATTTTTGCTGGATCTATATAACAGAATTTGGATCGAAATCCTCTTTTCCAATCTATTTGGACTACAGCTTTTGTATTAATTCATATCCCAAAACCTGGGAAAAATCCGAAGCTGGCGGATAACCAAAGACCTATTCACTGACCTGCCATACCTTAAATTAATGGAGAAAATGTTTCAGGCCGCTTTTCTCCCTGTTCTGGAGAGTCGCCAAGCTTTTTCAAACTTCCTGGTTTGGCTTTCGCAAAAAATCGTTCGACCCGGACCCCTTGTTTAAACTAGACCATGACATCTGGGGAAGCCTTCTCACTGGTGGGATAGTTCTTTGGTGTCTTCTTTGACCTTGAAAAGCTACGACACAACGTGGAGAACTGGGATCCTCCTTAAACTCCATTCGCTCGGCTTTCGCGGACAACCTCCCTCTTTCATTTAAATGTATTTGTCAAACAGATCCATGCAAGTTCGGTGCTTTTCTATTCTGTTACGCCACTTTACTCTGATGAAGGCGTTCCGCAGGGTTAGTGTTTTAAGTGTACTACTATTTGCTCTCAGATTTAATGGCATAGTTACTTCTATTCCAGCGACTTCAATTTTTCTTATATGTCGATGACTTATCATTATACATAGCCGGTGCCAGGCTGCCTTTCTCGAACGGCAACTTCAACTAGCCATTTTTGAAAATATTTCACAGTGGGCTAACTCCCATGCTTTCCATTTTTCTCCCACCAAAACCTCAGCAGTGCTTTTAAGAAAAAAGGGAATCGGAAAAACTTGTCACCCTTCAGCCGAACCTAACCTTAAATGGTTCGCCCATTCCGGTAACTTCACAGGTCAAAATTTCTAGGGTTCATCCTAGATGACCACTTAACATTGTAACCGCATAGTAAACACCTAAAAACAACTTCATTCCACCCTTGACCTGTTCGTCATCTCGCCTCAAATCTTGCGGTGCTGATCGCAAATCCCTTTTACGTCTTTACGTAGCCCTAATCGGATCGAAACTGGATTATGGCTGTGCTTATATGGTTCAGGCCTCCATAACACTACTACACCTGTTAGATCCCATCCAAAACGAAGCGATCCGTATCTCCAACTGGAGCTTTTCGATCGTCTCCCCAGGTGAGCCTTGAATTGAATCCAATGTTATGCCACTCTCTCTTCGAGAGAATACATCATGTGTACAAGTTATCTTCGTTCTCAAACCCCAATACCGCTGCTCTGACACCGATTCTGCTGGAGGTACCTCAGAACCAATTACTGGCCATTTGCAAAGACGGATCAAAACATCTTTAATTTCCTCAACATCCTTTTTCAAAAGGTGCTGCCTTCCTTCCTTTGACGAAGGGTACACACCATGGCTATTCCCCTCTCCTACCATTTGCTTGGCTCTGACGTCTCTCTTCCAAATCTAGCCATCCTGCTGCCCTGTTAAAAGCATCATTTCTGTCTCATGCCGCAGTTCACGGTGGATTTACTCAGTGTTTACTGACGGCTCTAAACAGGGGACTTGGGCGCTTCTGCCTGTCTTTCCTGACCGCACCCTCTCCCATACCCTTCCCCTTATGCTTTCAATTTTTACAGCAGAGGTTTAACGGCTATAATGATTGCCCTTTCTCGAATTCTAATCCTTAACCAAGATCACTCATATGTCGTTATTTTCAGATTCGCTTAGCCGCCGCTACAAGCGCTTTAAAACCCCTTATCTATAACCGCAATGGTATCAGCTGTACAACAATTTCTTTGACTTCTCCACTCCCGTAAGAAACAAGTTATTTTATGTTGGACTCCTCTCATGTAGGGTAACTGGCAATGTGTAATCGCTGACAGAGAGGCCAAAATGGCCGCCTCCTCTTCTCGGATTTGTTCCAGGTACCTCCCGGATGCCATTTCGACAAGGCCGCCTTCCCATCAACTGATTACTATCTGCTCTCTCCGACGTGGCTTTCGATCTTGTTGGCAAGAGTGCTGGACGAGTTATCAGCGGGGGGAAGGAAATTCAGAAACATAAAGCCGAACATCGGTGAGTGTCTTCCTCCAACAGACGAAAACGCTTACACGCGAGGTGATACTTCCACGCCTCCGTATTGGCCACACTATTATCACTCCCAGTCACTATATGTCACGAGACCCTTCTCCCATTTGCAAATTTGTCGTCGCCACACCCCGCAATCTGTTCATCATATCTTCATTAATTGTTCCCCATCTGGACCCTATTCGCTGTTGTTATTTTCCTACTTTAACGGTCCAAAACACCTTTCTAAAAAGATTATCCCATATCTTATCTGAATCTTCCCACTTTAGCAGTAACACTATTTTCCTGTATCTTCAAGAAGTGAAAATTCTTTATAACATTTGATTTTGTTATGTAATCTTAAGACTATCAATAATGCAAGGATAAATTTTATTTAGTTTTTATTTATTTTGACTGACTGAATATTCATTTCACCAATCAAATCTTTCTTTGACATTTTGAAACATATATATGGACAGGGCCCTCCATGGTTGCTGATTTTTCAGCCCCAGTGTGGCCGGTTCATTGTGAGCCGTGGTGGGTCCTGTACACTAACTCAAAAAAAATTTCAATTTGAGGAGTCGGTGGTGTGGGCAGTATAGGCAGACAGGATACAGTAGCTGCTGAGTTTCGCCTCGATTTGGGAGAGGATTTCTACTAGGATGGGGTTGTGTCGGTGGATCAACATGCGGAGGTATGAGGGCAGCTGTAGTTGTGGCGTAAGATTGACCCTCTTCTTGTAGGATATTTTTAATCAATCTGGCCTATGGCATCTCTCCTGTTCAATTTATGTATGGTACATAACTCCAAAACCTCCTGTTCAAACAGGTAAGACGGGCATTTGAAGGAAGAAGCACTGTGGGGTCCTCCACAGTTTCTACAGTTAGGGGTATTTTCACAAGGAGTGTAAAATAATTCTCCGGAGACTGGGCATATGTTATCCTGTCCCCTTCAGTATTTTCGGGGATGACCAAACTGTTGACATTTAAAGCAACGTCTGGGTCGAGGGATAAATGTGCGAACACTGTGACTTATTAACCCTATTTTCACCTTTGTAGGTGGATGAGGGGTATGAAAGGTCAGCAGTAAACAAGGATTTGGGGTGTCATGATTGTCCCGACGAGGGGCAAATCTATAAACGTTCGTCACGGAAAATCTTTTTTGTTTGAGATTTCTCATAATGACAGCTGTATCTTCGTCTTTCTGTTCATGACAATAAATAGGGCCTTTAGATGTGTTTCTTATTTCATCAGTAGAAATAAAAGGAATATTTACGAGAGACACCAAGGATGACAAAATAGAACTTTGTTTCCGTATAGCAGCTTGAACGAGAAGGGACCCATTTCTCACTAATGTGACTGGAGGGTCTTCAAGTCCCAAAGCTTCTTAAAGTGCATCGCTAAGAAAAATGGTTCTATGCTCAGTAAGAGCTTTGGAGGTAAGGATCGCAGTATGTAATACATCGGTAATGATGTATCCACTGGCATTCCTGGAGGGGTGCAGCATATGGAGTGAACGAATGAGAAAGACTATGACGGCTGGCACCTGGGATGAAGAGAACGTGCCAGGCGACTGATTATCGGAGACAGGCAGAGGCCTTCCGATGAAGTGGAAGGAGTCACGGCATCAATGTTCGAGGTTCAATTCAAAGGAGTAAGTCCATTTATCGGTCCGGGTTCGGGAATCTTTAAATCCATCAGTCTTCGAGGCACCGTAAGGTTATCCACGCGTATATTATATTAAAGGGGTTCACCCTCATGGATGTCGAACCCCATGAGGTTGGTGCCCGGAGGACCGCGTTAAGCGGCGGGGAGTCTCTCATTCTAGTTGTTCCAGAGGTTTCATGGAAAAAGACCCAAACCTGGTGCTAGGTCGTGTACCGAATCACGAACATGTGGTGCGGTTCACACCCCTTCTGCACAGATGACGCCAGTTGCCCCTTCCATAAGGAAGGGTGTCATTGGCGCTCATCTACCTCTCTGGAAAAAAAGTCGTTTCTTCGATCTAGGACACTGAAGGGCAGTATATCCGGCCCAACAGTATCCAGAGGGCCCTCCAACCGACTGCAAGGTAAACGCTGAGGTATATATATATATATATTATATATATATTATATATATATATATCATAAATATAGGTATGTATAAATATATATATCTAAATAATATATATATATAATATATATATATATATATATATCATCCACCTTCTCTCCCCAAGACTGGGGGTAAGGTGCGTGACATGCACCGGATACAGAAAAGCAGTAGAAAAATATGACACAAGTCGAAAATAAAGGCCAGCCTTACCGCCCTCTTTATACCTTTTAGTGAAAACTCGTCGTAGTCAGATAATTCACCCTAGAGCCTCACGGGACCGCGACAGACCCTCACTATGGCATCTCGTCTATGTGGGGTTTATCTTTGGCCCAGGTGTGCCACAATCATACCCCCTCACAAAATCCCGCAATTCACTCCTATTATGCACCTTTCTTCTCGCCTCTTCCAAACTCATTTCTCTCCTCCAGGCCTTCCTATACTGACTCAATTCACTTTTTCATTGTCTCCCAGCCTGTCGATTCCCAGCACACTCACCACTCACCACTATACATCCGCTTAACCAATCTACTATCATCCATCCTTTCCACGTGACCAAGCAATTTCACACCACACAACTCTTTAATATGTTCATTCTGCATTTTATCAATTCTTCTCACACCTAACAAGCCCCGAAGATTGTTCATCTGAACACATTGTACTTTAGAAATATACCTCTTATTCCAGACCATAGTCTCACTACTATACATTAACGCAGGTAACAACACACCCTCATGTAAGACCCTAGTGCACCCAAGACTTAGTTCCTTTACAACTTCCCCACTACACTCTGCATCATCCGTTCCCTTTTCATCCAACATATATCCTAAATATTTAAACTCAGACACTTGCTCCAACTAGCATAACTTCACACCGATGACTATCCTCACTCACAACCATAACCTTACTCTTATCTACGTTTAGTTTCAAACCCCTTTTTTTACACACCATGCCAAATCTCTCTACCAATCCTCTCAAACTATTCAGATTCGCCACACAAATTAAAATCATTTGCATATAATAGGTGGGGCACCCTCCACTCTCTTCCATTCTCCATCATTCTAACACCATTCCCTGCCACCCCCACCTCTAATTCTTTCATAACCCCATCCATAAAGAAATTGAATAACCAAGGAGACATAACACATCCCAGCCTCACTCCGCTGTTAATATTAAGCCAATCATTTTCGACTCTATTTATTCTTACACACGCTTCACTATCGTCATACATATTTTTGATTCCATTCAGAAGCTTACCACCAACACGATATATAACTAACACCTGCCATATAGCTTCCATATTAATCCTATAATACGCCAGTTGCAAATCTATGAAAACTAAATACAATTTATTCTTCTCCCTCAGTTTCTCAATCATTTTTTCCAATGTAAACATTTGATCCACACATCCTCTACCACTACTAAACGCACCTTGTTCTTCCCTACAATGCTCAATAAACTAATCCCCTATAATTCCCACAGTTACCCTGATCTCTCTTACCCTTATGTAACGGTACTACTACTGCTCTCCTCCAATCCCTCGGAACTATACCCTCAATAATCGCTTTGTTGCACAACTTCCAAATCGAATTAATCACCTTTTCGCCTCTGTTCTTGATCATTTCCCCAGTAATTTTATCTATACCAGCAGATTTACCATTCTTCAACTTTCTCACTCTACCCATTACCTCCTCCTTACTAATGACCTCATCCCCAAAATACCTATTCCTTTTTGCACCATCAAACCCAAACAGATTCACTATCACCTCTTCATTACTGCCAATGTTCAGATTTTCGAAGTGTTCCCTCCACACTCCCCTCACATACATTTCATCAGTTACGAAAGCATCATCCCTATTCATTATTTTAAGCAGATTCCCCTTATTTTCATTCTTAACCTTTCGCGCTTTTCCTTCCAAAAGAGCTTCCTATTCCCTTGTAAGTCCCCATTCATCCTCAAAAATTGTTCATTTTTTCCTCCTACATATACACCTTTTAGTATTTCTTTTTTCTTCCTTATATAATTCCAAACACCTTTTCTTTGAAACTTCATCATTGGCTTTTAATACATTCAACCACGCTTCTTTTTTACTTTTAACTGCTTGCATCACCTCTTCATTCCACCACTCACTGTTAACATTCTTACTTCCTACTTTAGCACATCAACATACTTCTTTTGCACTTCCTTCATTTGCTTCCAGATTTGTTGTTTCAACTTGTTCCCATTCAACTGATTTACTTGCGAGCGCTCCTAAATATTTATCCTTATTACCTTGTTCACTTAACTTCTAGCACTTCCTTAATCTACCACTTCCTCCATTACGTCATTTTCTTTCCATGCCAATCCCCATTACACTTAATTTTTACATAAAACAACATAATGATCGATAATCCCATTCCTAACCCCCTTATCGATTTAACATCCAATACATACTTCAACATCTTCCAGAACACAAAATCAATCATACTTTATAATATATATATATATATATATATATTATATATATATATATATATATATATAATATATATATATATATATATATATATATAATATATATATATAATATATAATATATATATATAATATATATATATATATATATCCCCCACAGTAGTTCACCTTGTTGGTCGGTGGGGGTTCTCTGGGACGCTATTTGGCGGATATTTACTGCCCTTCAGCGTCCTAGAGCGAAAGAAACTTTTTTTTTCCTTTTCAGAGAGATGGATAAACGCCATTGACACCCTTTCTTATGGAAGGGGCACCTAGCGTCATCTGTGCTGAAGGGGTGTGAGCCGCATCACCTGTTCGTGATTCGGTGCACTCGACCTAGCACCAGGTTTGGATCTTTTTCCCTGACCCCTCTGAAACATTTATAACAAGGGACTCCCCGCCGCTTAGCGCGTCCTCCGACATAAAACTCATAGGGTTCGACACCCCCTTTAATATAATATACACATGGGTAACCTTACGATGCCTCGGAGATTGATGGATGTAAAGATTACCGAACCCGGATTGATAAATGTACTTACTCTTTTGAATTGTACTTCGAACATTGATGCCGTGACTCCCTGCACTTCACCTGAAAGGCCTCTGCCTATCTCCAGCGTTCAGTCGCCTGGCACGCCCTCGACATCCCAGCTGCCCAAACGGTCGGGGCAATCCCGCAAAGGTGCCCCCGTCATAGTCCTCATTCGTTTACCCCATATGCTGCACCCCTCCAGGAATGCCAGCGGATACATCATTTACCGATATATTTCACACTGCGATTCCACTACCTCCAAAGCTTCTCCTAGGCCAGAATCATTCTTCTTAACTATGCACTTGAAGAAGCTTTGGGGTAGTGGATCGCAGTGTGAAAATATATCGGTTAAGATGTATCCGCTGGCCATTCCTGGAGGGGTGCAGCTATGGGGTAAACGAATGCAGGACTATGACGGCGGGCACCTTTGCGGGATGCCCCGACCATTTGGGCAGCTGGGATGTCGAGGGCGTGCCAGGCGAAGGATCGCTGGAGAGTAGGCAGAGGCCTTTCAGGTGAAGTGCAGGGAGTCACGGCATCAATGTTCGAGTACAATTCAAAGAGTAAGTACATTTATCCAATCCGGTCGGTATCTTTACATCAAATCAATCTCCTAGCATCGTAAGGTTACCCATGTGTATATTATATTAAAGGGGGTCCCCCCTCATGAGTTTTATGTCGAGGACCTCGCTAAGCGGCGGGGAGTCCCTTTGTTATAGATGTTTCAGAGGGGTCAGGAAAAAGATCCAAACCTGGTGTTAGGTTCGAGTGCACCGAATCACGAACAGGTGATGCGCTCACACCCTTCAGCACAGATGAGCTAGGGCCCTTCCATAAGAAAGGTTGTTCAACTGGCGTTATCCATCTCTCTAGAAAAATGGAAAAAAAAAAGTTTTCTTCGCTCTAGGACGCTGAAGGGCAGTATATCACGCCAAATAGCGTCCAGAGAACCCCCACCGACACAAGTGAACTTTACTGTGTGGGTCTCTGGGACGCTATTGGCGTGATATACGCTTTCAGCGTCCTTTAGAGCGAATAAAACTTTTTTTTTCCTTTTTTCAGGGAGATGGATAAACGCCATGACAACCTTTTCTTTGGAAGGGGCACCTAGCGTCATCTGTGCTGACAGGGGTGTTGCAGCCGCATCACCTGTCGTGATTTCGCGTCACTCGACCTTCAGCACCAGGGTTTGGATCTTTTTAACCCGACCGATCAGACAGCGATCGGACAAGCTTTCTGCCCGCGCGGGCGCGGTCCTCCGACATAAAACTCATAGGGTTCGACACCCCCTTTAATATAATATACACATGGGTAACCTTACGATGCCTCGGAGATTGATGGATGTAAAGATTACCGAACCCGGATTGATAAATGTACTTACTCTTTTGAATTGTACATCGAACATTGATGCCGTGACTCCTGCACTCACCTGAAAAAGGGGGCCCCCTTTTTTCTGGCCCTATTTTCCAGCGTTCAGTCGCTGGCACGCCCTCGACATCCCAGCTGCCCCAAACGGTCGGGCAACCCGCAAAGGGCCCCGTCATATGTCCTATTCGTTTACCCCATATGCTGCACCCCTCCAGGAATGCCAGCGGATACATCATTACCGATATATTTCACACTGCGATCCACTACCTCCAAAGCTCTTACTGAGCCTAGAATCATTCTTCTTAACTATGCACTTGAAGAGCTTTTGGGAGTTGAAGACCCACTAGTCACATTAATGAGAAATGGGTCCCTTCTTATTCAAGCTGCTAACCGGAATCAAAGTTCTATTTTGTCATCCTTGACGTCTCTCGCAAATATTCCACTTATCTCTACCCCTGATGAAATATGAAACGCATCTAAAGGCACAATTTATTCTTTTGAGCAGAAAGACGAAGATACAGCTGTCATCTTGAGAAATCTCCAGCAGAAAAGATTTTCCGTTACAAATATTTATAGATTTCCCCCTAGTCGGCACTCGCCTGACACCCCAAATCCTCGTTTACTTCTGATCTTTAATACTCCTTATTCACCTACAAAGAGGAAAATACGGTTGACGTTGCTTCAAATATCAATGTTTGGTCATTTCCGAAACATATGCCCAGTTTGCTGAGAATTATTTCTCACTCCCTGTGAAAATGCATTAAACTGTAAAAATTGTGCTTCTTCCTTCAAATGCCCGTCTTACCTGTTTGAAAAGGAGGTTTTGGAATTATGAAGCATACATAAATTGAGCAGGAGAGATGTCATACGCCAGCTCAGTGAAAAATATCCTACAAGACAAAGGCAATCTTAGGCCACAATTACAGCTGGCCCCATGCATCCGCGTGTTAATCCACCGACATAACCCCATCCTAACAGAACCCCTCTCCCAAATCCCAGCGAAACTCAGACAGTTACTGTAACCTGTTTGCCTGTACTGCCCACACCCACCGACACCTCAAATAATACAAAAGCAGCCCTTGATCCAATCTCCCGTCCAAAAAGCCATCAACAACCCCATCCCGAGTACCAGCTTTCAAAAAACCAGCAATGAAACTAAGCTGGTTCATCCAACACAAAACTTGGAAAACATATCCTTCCAGGGCACACTGTCCTATACCTACCCAATAGGTTATCCGACTTATGCAAGAGGACTGTCTCTTTATCCCTTAATACGCCTCCCACTATTACCCAAATTCCTGAAAAAGATGTTCCTAAACACAAATAAAAGAATAAACACCAAGCTAAAGATTATTCGTTAAAATACAAAGCATCCGAATTTCTAAACAAAAGCGCATGTTCTCAGACGTAAAAAATGTAATTCAGAAGAGAGCCCGCCATAAGTCTAGTCAAGAGATAAAAAAAATGACTTCAATAGATTGTATCCAAACAATCACAGCTATCGGACAACCCACCAATCAATTCTCTAATAGTTTGCATGATAATTCCAGCTCTTCTGAATCTTCCTATAACTCTTCTTCCGAATTTCTTATCTCAGCATTCCCCAAGGGATTCTATACCCTATCGGATTAAATGAATAACAGCTCCCAAATGGAGCTTGATGTGATGACCCACTCTCTTTCAAATGCTTCATGCCCTTCTGAGAAAGACGAATAGAAAACTTTCCAACGTAAACGCCGCAAACACTAAGCGTTCTGGATCTGTTGGAGGCATAAAAGGAGACCCAGAGGTCCACATTCTTTAATCAAATTATCCACTCTCCCAAAATCACTCGCATGGTGAATTACTGGCAAAATTTTCAGTATCAGACCTTATCAATCCAACCAATCCTATATTGGGACCCAATATCACAACCCCAACACCTTTTAAAAAAGGTGACACCTTCATTCCCCATTTCCGTGGAAACCACTCCATATCTCTCACACACTTTTCAATCTGCTTGCTTGGCAGATACTGATACCGCTCCCTTGCCTAAACATGAGCATCTTGTTGCTCCTAAACTCGAACATCTTGGTTGCTCTTCCAACAACCAACCAAATCCACACAATATTATGGACTTGGTTGAACTCAATTTATCTTGCATTCATGGCGAAGCCCCATCACCAAATACTACTGAAAACTCCTTCCCAAAAGCGGTCGTGACACCCAAATCTCTGTTGTATGACTATTCTTTACCACCATTATTTGTTGCCCCTCCTCGTCGAGATCCACGTCTCAGTCTTTCCTCTCCATCTGAACCCACTTCCAACATTACCCCTAGTCACATAGAGACAATGTCTCAAAGAGACCATCATCATAATATTTATAACACAGCATGGCCACTTTCCCTCAATGGAATTTTCGTGGCTACCACTCTATTAGTTGAGCAAGTTCTTCAAAAACAGACATAGGTACACCAAAGTATATATGTTTGCAGGAACTTCGACTATTTCATCGCGACTTCTTTCAACTGTCGGAATATAAATCGCCCCTAGCCTCTATAGAAAGAGGTGACAATGATAGGGGAGGTGCAATAATACTCATTCATAAATCTGTCCCCAATTCTCCAGTCCTTCATCAAACTATACTTTATGCAGGGCAGCAAGAATTCACTTGTTCACTGACCTTACAATCTGCTCGATCTACTTAGCTCCGAGTAACGAATTTACTAAGGTCAACTTAGCTGATCTTTTTAAACAGCTTTACAAATTCGATTACAAACATTCAGAAGCATAATAGCACCACCTCACAAGTCAAATTTCTAGGACTCATTCTAGATGACCATTTAACATACGCACCGCATATTAAACTCCTGAAATCGACTTGTCATCGGGTTCTTGACCTGTTACGTCATCTCGCCTCAAAATCTTGGGGTGCTGACCGCAAGTCCCTTTTATGTCTTTATATCCCCCTAATCCGATCAATGCTAGACTATGGCTGTGTAGTATATGGTCAGACCTCCCCAACTCTACTACACCTGTTAAATCCCATCCAAACGTGGCGATCCGTATCCCCCACTGAATCCTTCCGATCGTCCCCCCGGGTGAGCCTTGAAGTTGAATACAATGTGATGCCACTCTCTCTTCGAAGGGAATACATCATGTCCACAAGGATACCTCAGAATCCTAATTACTGGCCATTTGCAAACACAGTTTTTATCATCCTTAACTTCCTTAAAATCCCTTTGCAAAAGGTGCTGCCTTTCTCTTATAACGAAGAGTATACACCTTGGCTATTCCCTGCTCCACCATTTGCCTGGTCCTGATCTCTCTCTCCAAATCTTACCATCCTGCTGCCTTGTTAAAAGCACCATTCCTGTCTCATTCTCAGTTCATGGTGAATTTACCCCAGTGTTTACTGACGGTTCTAAAACAGGAGATAGTGTGGGTGCGTCTGCTGTCTTTCCTGACCGCAACATTTCCCATACCCTCCCCTCATGTTTCAATTTTGACTGCAGAATTAATGGCTATAATAATTGCCCTTTCTCGAATTCTATTCCTTAACTAAGACCACTCTTATGTCATTTATTCAGATTCGCTCAGCGCGCTTCAGGCGGTTAAAACCCCTTATTCTAAAAACACAGTGGTCTTTGCTGTACAACAATTCCTTCGGCTTCTCCACTCCCGTAAGAAACAAATCATTCTATGTTGGACCCGATCTCTTGTAGGGGTAACTGGCAAAGAAATAGCCGACACAGGCCAAAATGGCCGCCTCCCGGATGCCAGTCGACAAGGCCGCCTCCCATCAACTGGTTACTATCCTGCTCTCCGACAAGGCTTTCGATCTCATTGGCAAGAGTGCTGGACGAATGATCGGCGGGGAGCGAAACTTAGAAATATGAAACCGAGCATCGGTGAGTGGTCTTCCTCCCACCGACGAAAGCGCTTACACGAGGTGATACTTGCATGCCTCCGCATTGGCCACACCAATATCACTCACAGCCACTGTATGTCACATGATCCTCCTCCAATCTGCAAATTTTGCCGTCGCCATACCCCGCAATCTGTTCGCTATATTTTCAGTGATTGCCCAAAACTGGACCCCATTCGCCGTCGTCATTTTCCTACTTTATGGTCCTTAACACCTTTTAAAAGGTTATCCCATATCTTATCTGTATCTTCCCACTTTAACAGTAATTCTATTTTCTTATATCTTCAAGAAATGAATATTTATTAGATTTATGTAATATTAGGACTATTTATAATGTAAGGATAATTTTTATTTAGTTTTTCTTTGACTAAATATTTATTTACCGACTTTACCAACATCCGCGGCTTACTCTCTAACTCTGCATCCGTGGAATACCACCTCTCTAATTCTAACCCTAACCTTTTGCTCTTGTCTGAGACACACAGATAGCTAAGAATTCATCCTCTAACTCGTTTAATATATCCAACTATAACTTATTTCATAATTTTCGTCTAAAGGGTGGAGTATGTGCCTATGTAAACAAACACTCCTGTAACACGTCTCGAGAATCTCGAATCTTCTAACTTCGATGTTCTGTGGCTTAAAATCTTTCTTCCATCTACTATAATAATCTTGTGCTTCTGCTACTGTTCTCCTAACAGAACAGATTTTTATGCCTTTTTTGAAATCTTACTACTTTTCACGAGACTGTTATATCTTCTCATCCAAATACTGAGGTCCTCTATTTAGGGGACTTCAATGTACACAACACTGAATGGTTGGGGTCCTCTCATACTGATTTTGGTGGGGAGGGGGAGGCCGAATCATTTAGCATTCTCAACGATCTGGAGCAACTAATCAAAGAGCCCACACACATTCCGGATCTTCAACTTCAATTCCTTGAACACACTTGACCCTGTTTCACCACTGGGTCCTTTCTATAAATACACCACCTTCGCTCCTATTGATAAATCAGACCGGCAACCTTATATCTCTTAATTTTAATACTTTCTCCAACAGCTCCATCCTGCCCTACGCGTTTTTCTGGCACTTTGATCGGGCCGATTAGGAGGCGTTTTTACGCTAACTATAATTGGAATGACTGTTTTGTCTCTACAGACGCTTGACTTCTGCCGATAAGGTGGAGCTGTAATCGTTGATGGATGAGCAGGCTCATTCCTTCTTCGACTAAATCTTCCCCTCATAATCCATGGTAGTTCGATCGTGCTTGTTCTCTGGCCATTCAGGCTAGAGACGGTGCGTATCGGGAATGGAAAAAATTCTCGTTCTCCTATCACTCTTTGCTAATTTTCATTCGGCTAGAAATCGCTGCAGGATACCTTCGACGAGCAAAGCGGGCTTTCATCAAACGAAAGGTACAACCTCCTTGGTTCTCCTACTGACAAATCTTCTGGCCTCTTGCCAAAAACCATTCTCTAACAACTTCTGTAAATCTGTCTTTCCTCCTCTTATTCGATCTGATGGTTCTGTTGCTAATTCTCCAACTGAAAAGGCCAATCTCTTCGGCCTCCTATTTTCCTCTAACTCAACCCTCTACGATTCTGGCATTCCTCCTCCTCCTTCTTCTCCTCTCAGGTGTCCTATGCCTTTGCCTGTGATTAGGATAGCAGTTGGCCCGGATGGCATTCCTCCCCGAATTTTGAGGGAATGTGCTTCCGTGCTGACCCTGAACCTCGTTCAACTATATTCTCTATGTCTCAATATTAACACTTTCCCTCAGTTTTGGAAGCACGCACATGTCCAACCTATTCCGAAAAAGGAAGCCGCTCTGATCCTTCTAACTATCGCCCTATAGCTCTTACTTCTATTATATCTAAGATCTTTAAACTCTTCTCAACTCTAATTTCTTAGATCATCTGGAATCTCATTCACTTCTTTCCGATCGCCAGTACGGCTTTCGGCGCTCGAGGTCTACTGGCGATATACATTCCTATCTTACTGATTTATGGTTTTCCGCCCTTAGGAACTACGGGGAGACTTGCGTGTTGGCGCTTGACATATCCAAAGCATTTGACCGGGTATGGCACGCGTCACTGCTTTCCAGCCCCTCCTTGGGTTTCCTCCTTCTCTTTGCTTACTTATGTCTAGTTTTCTTTCAAATCGCTCAATATCGGCTGTTGTTAATGGGGCGACTTCTTCTTCCTTTTCTGTCAATAGGGGGGTGTTCCTCAGGGTTCTGTCTTATCTCCTGCTTCTTTATTCCTACTTTTCATTAATGATCTTCTCACCTGCACATCTAATTCTATTTACTCATATGCCGATGACTCGGCCCTTCATTCTTCAACTCATTTCAATTCTGCTCCTTCTTTTACTTCTAGAATTGCCTCTCGTCTTAATCTTTCCGATTCTATTCTTTTTCCGGGTGGGGTCGATTGAACCTTGTGAAATTCAATTCTTTAAAAACTCAACTTCTACAAATCTCCCTCTCTAAGACACCTTCTAACTTTCCTATCTCTTTCGACGGTTCTCTCGTCTCTCTGTTGACAATATAAACATCCTTGGCCTTAACATAAACAAAAAAATGTCTTGGAAACCTCACATCACAATGGTTGCTAGGGCGGCCTCAAAGAAACTAGGAGTTCTGTTTAGACTGCGAGACTTTTTTTCCTCTTCTCAGTTGCTCCAGCTATAAGGGCCTCATCCGCCCTTGTATGGAGTACTGCCTCATATCTGGGGCTCTGGTTTCACCTGGCTTTTGATTAGGGTCGAGCTAAAGGCCAAAAGTATTTATAAACTGTTCTGTACTTTCCAGTTCACTTGACCCTCTATCTTTGCGGCGCGATGTTGGTGCTTTATCTCTTTTCTATAGGTACCGCAGCGGCAGGTGCTCGAGGGAGCTTATCACTCGCGTACCTCCACCTTTACGTCGCCCTCGTAGAACTAGGGGTGCTGTGTCTGCACATGAGTTTTGTGTTGATGTAGGTAACTCCAGGCTAGTTCGCTGCGGTGCTTCATTCTTTCCTGCTACATCTGTTCTGTGGAATTCTCTTCCATCTTCTGTTTCCTGCTGAATTTAATCTCCCCCACTTCAAAGCCTGTGTCTGTGCTCATCTGCGTAATTTACTTTAGTTGTTGACTTCTGAGGCGTGCAACACCCCCTCCTTGAATAGGGCTCTGCCCGTGAGTGGTTGTGACAACTGTAAAAAAAAAAAAAAATTCTCCACTCAAATTTTCATTCATATTTAAAATATTTACAAGCCAGGACCCACCCATGGAGTTAATTATTCTTCCTTGTGAGCTGTGGTGGGTCCTGTACATTGACTCAAAAAAAAACATGGTGGGCCCTGTACATTGACTCAAAAAAAGAAATAGGAAGACCTTTTGGAAGGAAGCACTAAAGGTTAAGAATGAGATTAAGGGGAATCTGCTTAGGATAATGAATAGGGATGGTGCTTTCTTAATTATGAAAAGTATGTGAGGGGAATGTAGAGGGAACACTTCGAAAATCTGCATAACATTGGCAGTAATGAAGAGGTGATAGTGAATGTGTGTGGGTTCGATGATGTAAGAAGATTAGGTATTTTGGGTATGAAGTTATGGGTAGAGTGAGAAAGTTGAAAATGGTAAATCTGCAGGTTTAGATAAAATTACTGGTGAAATGATCAAGAACGGAGGCGAGATTGTGATTGATTGGATTTGGAAGTTGTGTAACAAAGCGTAAAGGGTAAAGTTCCGAGGGATTGTACCCTTATATAAGGGTAAGAGAGATAAGGGGAACTGTAGAAATTGTAGGGAAATTAGTTTATTGAGTATTGTAGATAAGATATTTGTTGGTATTTTGGTGAAAAGAGTGCGTCGAGTGACTGAAGGACTGATTGGTAAAGAACAAGGTGCGTTTAGGAGTGGTAGAGGAAGTGTGGATCAAATCTTTACAATGAAACAAATGATTGAGAAAATGAGGGAGAAGAAGAATAAATTGTATTTGTTTTACGGATTTGCAACAGGCGTATGATAGGATTAATAGGGAAGCTCTATGGCACTTGTTAGTGATATTTAGTGTTGGTGGTAGGCTTCTGAATGGAATCAAAAGTATGTATGACGATAGTGAAGCGTGTGTGAGAATAAATTGTGTCAAAAGTGATTGGTTTAAGTAGTAGGGGGGGTATTTCGCTCGTGCTGACCACCTGACCAGCGATGAGCACAATCGCTAATCAGGTTGATATTTTTTACTCAGCTACCTTCATGGGTGCTTTTTTTTTTTATTTTTTATTTTTTTATTTTTTTTTTTTTTTTTTTTTTTTTTTTTTTTAGATTTTATTTATTTTATTTTTTTTTTTTTTTTTTATTTATTTATTTTTTTATTTTTATTTTTATTTTTATTTTTTTTAAAGGCAACAACCTTGTTGACTTGCGTCCGCAATTTTGTTTTATATTGCGTTTTGTTAATCTTCGTCATAATTCTTTCAAACGTCGCGTTCGTGAAGGCGCACGAAAACGCGAAAGCGTTTCTACGATAAATGCGAAAACGGTTAAACACCAAATTCCTGATTGAACGAAGTACACCG